>JAPYYA010000558.1:0-45174 GCA_028533165.1 Leontopithecus rosalia | reverse complement strand
TAGATTTGTGTTGCCTTGCCTTGCCTGGATTTCCCTTGCCTAAATTTGCCTTGGCTTGCATTCAATAAATTTGCCCTTTCTAAATTTGCCTTGCCTTGACTTGCCTGGATTTGACATGCTCAAATTGGCCTTGCCTTGCCTTCCCTGGATTTACTGTGCCTGGATTTGCCTTGCCTTGCCTTGCCTGCAGTTACCTTGCCTAAATTTGCCTTGCCTTGCCTTACCTGGCCTGAGTTTGCCTTGACTAAATTTGTCTTCCATTGCCCTACCTGGATTATCCTTGCCTGGATTTGCTTTTCCTTGCCTTGCCTGGATGTGTCTTGCCTGGATTTGCCTTGCTTTGCCTTGCCTGGATTTGCCTTGCCGGGATTGGCCTTGCCTTTTCGTTCCTGGATTTGCCTTGCCTGGATTTGCCTTGTCTGACCTTGCCTGGAATTGCCTTGCCTGGATTTTCCTTGTCGGGAATTTCTTTGCCTGGATTTGCCTTGCCTTGCCTTCCTGGAATTGCCTTGCCTGCATTTGCCTTGCCTTGCCATGCCGGGATTTGCCTTGCCTGGTTTTGCCTTGCAAGAATTTGCCTTGCCTTGCCTAGATTTGCCTTTCATGAATTTCCCTTGCCTTGTCTTGCATTGCCTGGATTTGTCTTGCCTTTATTTGCCTTTCCTTACCTTTTTTGGATTTGCTTTTCTGGATTTGCCTTGCCTTGCCTTTCCTGGATTTGTTTTGCCTGGATTTGCATTACCTTGCCTTTCCTTGCCTAAATTTGCCTTGCCTAAATTTGCCTTTCCTTGTCTTGCCTGGAGTTGCCTTGCATGAATTCTCCTTGTCTTGTTTTGAATTGCCTGAATTTGCCTTGCCTTGCCTCTTCTGGATTTGCCTTGATTTGCCTTGCCTGGATTTGCCTTGCATTGCCTTGCATTGACTTGCATTTCCTGTATTTACCTTGTTTTGCCTTGCCAGGATTTTTCTTGCTTTCTTTGCATGGATTTGCCTTACTAGGATTTGCTTTGCCTTCCCTTACCTTGCCTGTATTTGCCTTGCTTGGATTTGTCATTTCTTTCCTTGCCTGGATTTGCCTTGCCTTGGCTTGCCTGGAATTGCCTTGAATGAATTTGCTTTGCCTGAATTTTTCCTGCCGTTTCTTTCCTGGATATACCTTCCCTGTGTTTGCCTTGCCTTGACTTGCCTGAATTTACTTTGCTGAGATTTGCCTTGCCTTGCCTAGCTGAATTGGCCTTGTCTTGCCTTGCCTTTATTAGCCTTGCCTGGATGTGCCTTTCTTTGCCTTGCCTGATTTTCCATTGCCTGGATTTGCCTTACTTTTTTTTCCCTGGATTTGCCTTCCATAGATTTATTTTGCCTTGCCTTGCCTGAATTTGCCTCGCTTTGCCTTGCCTGGATTTCTCTTGCCTGGAATTGCCTTTCCTCGCCTTGTCTAAATTTAACTTGCCTAGATTTGCCTGGATATGCCTTGCCTGGATTTGCCTTGCCTTGCCTTTCCTGGATTTGCTTTCCATGGATTTACCTTCCCCTGCCTTGCCTGGATTTGACTTGCCTGGATTTGCCTCGCCTTGACTTTCCTGGAT
Organism: Leontopithecus rosalia; assembly: GCA_028533165.1. Taxonomy (NCBI): domain Eukaryota; kingdom Metazoa; phylum Chordata; class Mammalia; order Primates; family Cebidae; genus Leontopithecus; species Leontopithecus rosalia. Next base: position 43,588 of record JAPYYA010000558.1, on the reverse strand, counting down.
TTGGTTGCCTTACCTTGCCTGGATTTGCCTTGCCTGGGTTTGCCTTGCTTTGCCTTGCCTTGCCTTAGATGGATTTGCCTTGCGTGGATTTGCCTTGAATTACCTGTTATTTGTCTTACCTTACATTGCCTTGACTGGATTTTCATTGCCTTGCCTTGCCTTGCCTTACCTTCTTTGCCTGGATATGCCATGCCTGGATGTGCCTTTTTTACCATGCCTTAATTTTCCTTGCCTGGATTTGCTTTACCCTGCCTTCCCTGGATTTGCCTTCCATGGATTTACCTTGCCTTGCCTTGCCTGGATTTGTCTTGCCTTCCCTTGCCTGGATTTACCTTGCCTGGATTTGCCTAGTTTTGCCTTGCCTGGATTTGCCTTGCCTTGCCTTGGCTGGATTTGCCTTGCGTGAGTTTACCTTGCCTGACCTGAATTTTCTTTGCCTTACCTTATATTGTCTTGCCTGGATGTGCCTTGCCTGGATGTGCCTTTTCTTGCCTTCCCTGAATTTCCCTTGCCTGAATTTGCCTTACCTTGCCTTTCCTGGATTTTCCTTGCATGGTTTTACTTTTCCTTGCCTTGCCTTCCTTTCCCTTGCCTGGATTTACACTTCCTGGATTTGACTTCCCCTGTCTTTCCTAGATTTGCCTTTTTTGTGTCTTGCCTGCATTCTCTTAGCCTTGCCAAGACTGGATTTACGTTTCCTGGATTTGACTTGCTTTGTCTTGCCTAGATTTTCCTTTCCTTGCCTTGCCTGTGTCTGCCTTGCATTGCCTTGTCTGGATTTGCCTTGCCTGGATTTGCATTGCCTTGTCTTGCTTGTATTTTCATGGCCTTGCCTTGCCTTGATTTGCCTTTTGTGGATATGCCTTGCATTACATTTGCCTGGGTTTTCCTTGTTTTGCCTTGCCAGGGTTTGACTTGCCTGGATTTGCCTTGCATTGCATTGCCTGAATTTGCCTTGTCTGGATTTGTTTTGTTTGCCTAGCCAGGATTTGCCTTGCCTTTATGTGCCTTGCCTTGCCTTTTTTGGATTTGCCTTTTCTGCATTTGTTTGCCTTGCCTTGCCTTGATTTGCCTTGCCTTGCCTGGATTTGTTTTAACTGTATTTTCATTACGTTAACTTTCTTGCCTGGATTTGCCTTTCCTGGATTTGTCTTGCCTTATCTTGCCTGGATTTACCTTGCCTGGATTTGCCTTGCCTTGTTTTCCCTGGATTTATCTTGCCATGATTGATCTTGCCTTGACTTCCCTGGATTTACCATGCCTGGATTTTCCTTTCCTTGCCTTGCCTTGCCTGCTTTTCTTTGCCTAAATTTGCCTCGCCTTTTCTTACCTTGCCTGGGTTTTCCTGCCTATATTTGTCTTCCCCTGCCCTTCCTGGATTATGCTAACCTGGATTTGCTTTCTCTTCCCTTGCCTGGATTTGCCTTGCTTTGCCTTGCCTGGATATGCCTTGACGGGATTGGCCTTGTCTTTCCTACCCTGGATTTGCTTTGCCTAAATTTGCCTTGTCTTACCTTACCTGGAATTGCCTTGGCTAAACTTGCCTTCTCTTGCATTACCTGGATTTGCCTTGCCTTGTATTTCCTTTTCTTGCCTTGCCCAAATTTACCTTGCCTTGCCTTGTCTGTATTTGCCTTGCCTGGATTTGCCTTGTCTTGCCTTGCCTGGATTTGTCTTGCCTGGATTTGCCTTTCCTGGATTTGCCTTGCTTTGCCTTTCTTGCTTTGGCCTTCCCTGGATTTGCCTTGCTTTGCTGTTTTGGGATTTGCTTTGCCTGGATTTGCCTGGCCTTGCTTTCCCTGAATTTTCTTGCCTTACCTTGCCTGGATTTGCCTTGCCTGGATTTGCCTTTTCTTGCCTTGCCCAGATTTGCTTTTCCTTGCCTTGGCTGAATTTTTCTTGCCTTGCCTTGCTGGATTTGCCTTGCTTTGATTTGCCTTGATTTGCCTTTTCTGTATTTTCCTTTCCTGGATTTGCCTTGCTTTGGCTTGCCTGAATTTGCCTTCCCTGGATGTGTCTTTCTATATCTTGATTTGCCTTGCCATACCTGGATTTGCCTTGCCTGGATTTGCCTTGCCTTACCTTGGCTGGATTTGCCTTGCCTTGCCTTGCCTTGCCTTGCCTTGCCTTGCCTTGCCTGGATTTGCCTTGCCATGATTGGTCTTGACTTGGATTTGCCTTGCCTTGCCTTGCCTAGATATTTTTGGCCTGGATTTGTCTTGCCATGCCTTACCTTGCCTGGATTTGCCCTGCGTGGATTTGTTGTCCCTTGCCCTACATAGATTATCCTTGCCTGGATTTGCTTTCTCTTGCCTTGCCTGGATTTCCCTTGCCTGGATTTGCCTTGCTTTGCCTTGCCTGGATATATCTTGATGGGATTGGCCTGGCCTTGCCTCCCCTGGATTTGCTTTGCCTGGATTTGCTTTGTCTTAACTTCCCTTGAATTGCCTTATCTGGACTTGCCTTGCCTTGTATTGCCTTTCCTTGCCTTCCACAGATTTACCTTGCCTTGACTTTTCTGTATTTGCCTTGTCTGTATTTGCCTTGTCTTGCCTTGCCTGAATTTGCCTTTCCTGGATTTGCCTTGCTTTGCCGAGCCTGGATTTTTCTTGTCTTGTCTTTTTTGGATTTACTTTGCCAGGATTTGCCTTGCCTTTCTTTCCCTGGATTTCCTTGCCTTGCCTTGCCTTGCCTTGCCTGGATTTGCTTTTCCTTGCCTTGTCCAGATTTGCTTTGCCTTGCCTTGACTGAATTTTCCTTGCCTTGCCTTGCCTTGCCTTGCTGGATTTGCCTTAAAGTGATTTGCCTTGATTTGCCATCCCTGGATTTTTCTTTCCATACATGCATTTGCCTTATTTGTATTGGCCTTTCCTTGCTTTGCCTTGCCTTCCTTGGATTTGCCTATTTTGAATTTGTCTTGTTTTAGCTTGCCTAAATTTACCTTGCCTGGGTTTGCCTTGCCTTTGCTTACCTAGATTTACCTTGCCATGATTGGCCGTGCCTTGCCTTGCTTGTATTTGCATCGCCTTGCCTTGCCTGGATTTGCCTTCCCCGGATTTGCCTTGCATTGCATTGCCTGGATTTGCCTTGCCTGGATTTGCTTTGTTTTGCCTTGCCAGGATTTGCCTTGCATGGATTTACCTTGCCTTGCCTTGCCTTGCCTGAATTTGCCTTGCCTTGCCTTTCCTGGATTTGCCTTTTCTGCATTTGCTTTGCCTTGCCTTGCCTAAATTTGAATAGCCAGAATTTGCATTGCCTTGCCTGGATTTGCCTTGCCTTGCCTCGATTTGCCTTGCCTTGCCTTGCCTGCATTTATCCTGCCTGGATTTGATTTGCATTGCCTTGTGTTGATTTGCGTTGCCTATATTTGCTTCTTTCACCTTCCCTTGATTTGCCTGGCCTTTTCTTTCCTGGATTTGTCTTGCTTGGATTTCCCTTGCCTTCCCTTTACCTTGCCTGGGTTTTCCTTGCCTGGATTTGTCTTGCCTTCCCTTGTCTTCCCTGGATATGTCTTGCCTTACCTTACCTGGATTTACCTTGCCTGGTTTTGCCTTGCCTTGCCTTGTCTGGATTTGCCTTGCCTTTATTTGCCTTGCCTGTCCTTTTCTGAATTCGCCTTTTCTGGATTTGCTTTGCCTTGGCTTGCCTGGATTTGTTTTACCTGGATTTTTATTACCTTGCATTCTCTTGCCTGGATTTGCCTTGCCTGGATTTGTCTTGCCTTGCCTTGCCTGAATATCCTTGCCTGGATTTGCTTTCCTTTGCCTTGCCTGAATTTGCCTTGCCTGGGTTTGCCTTGTCGGGATTGAATTTACATTTCCTTCCCTGGATTTGCCTTGCATGTATTTGCCTTTTCTGGCCTTGCTTGGAATTGCCTTCTCTGAATTTGCCTTGCCTTGCCTTGCCTTGCCAGGATTTTTCTTGCTTGGATTTGCCTTGCCTTGTTTTGCCTGGATTTTTCTAGCCCGGAGTTGCCTCGCCTTACCTTGCCTGGATTTGCCTTACTTTGGTTTGACTTGCCATGCCTTTCCTGGATTTGCCTTCCCTTGCCTTGCCTGGATTTGCCTTACATTGATTTGCCTTGCCTTGCCTTCCCTGGATTTGCTGTACCTGGATTTGCCTTGCCTTGCCTTGCCTAAATTTACCTTGCCTGGATTTGCCTTGCTTGCATTGCCTGTATTTGCCTTACCTTGGGTTGCCTGGATTTGTCTTGCCTTACCTTGCCTGGTTTTGACTTGCCTTACCTTGCCTGGTTTTGACTTGAATTGTGTTGCCTGAATTTGCCTTGCCTGGATTTGTCTTGCCTGGATTTGCCTTTCCTTGCCTTGCGTGGATTTGACTTTCCTTGCCTTGTCTGGATTTGCCTTGCCTTGACTTGTCTAGATTTGCCTTGCATGGATTTGCCTTGCCTTGTCTGGATTTGCCATGCCTGGATTTGCCTTGCCTAGATTTCTCTCGCCTTGTCTTACCTGGATTTGCCTTGCCTTGTCTTGCCTAAATTTTCCTTGTCTGGATTTGCCTTGCCTTGCCTTGCCTGGATTTGCCTTGCCTGGATTTGTCTTGCCTTGCCTTTCCTTGATTACCTGGATTTGCCTTGCCTTGGTTTGCCTGTATTTGTCTTTGCTGAATTTGTCTTGCCTTGCCTTACCTTACCTTGCCTGGATTTTTCTTCCCTTTATTTACCTTGCCTTGCCTTCCCTGGATTTGCTTCTCTGAATTTGCCTTCCCTTGCCATTCCTGGATTTGTTATGCCTATATTTGCATTACCTTGCCTTTCCTGCCTGGATTTGCCTTGCCTGGATTTGCCTTTTGTTGCCTTGCCTGGATTTTCGTTGCGTGGATTTTCCTTGCATGCTTGAATTTGCCTTGCCTTGCTTTCCTTGAATTTTCCTTGACTTACACTGTCTGGATTTCCCTTGCCTGGATTTACCTTACATTGCCTTCTGTTGATTTGCATTGCTTGAATTTTTCTTATTTTGCTTTGCCTGGATTTGTCTTGCCTTTCCTTGCCTGGGTTTGCCTTGCTTGAATTTGCCTTGCCTTCCCTTAACTTCCTGGGATTGCCTTGCTTGGATTTGTCTTGCCTGGATTTCCCATGCCTTCGCTTGCCTGGAATTGGCTTTGCTGCATTTTCCTTGCCTTGTATTGCCTGAATTTGCCTTGTCTGAATTTACCTTGTTGTTTCTTTTCTGGATTTGCCTTACCTGGGTTTGCCTTGCACTGTCTTAACTGGATTTGCTTTGCCTGGATTTGCCTTGCCTTACCCTAGGTGGATTTGCCCCGCCTTGCCCTGGCTGGATTTGCCTTGCCTGGTTGTACCATTTCTTACCTTACCTGTATTCTGCTTGCCTAGATTTGCCTTATCTTGCCTTCTTTGGATTTGCCTTTCATGGATTTACCTTGCCTTGCCTTGCTTGGATTTGCCTTGCCTAGATTTCCCTCGCCTTGTCTTACCTGGATTTGCCTTGCCTTGTCTTGCCTGAATTTTCCTTTTCTGGATTTGCCTTGCCTTGCCTTGCCTGGATTTGCCTTGTCTTGCCTTCCCCAGATTTGCCTTCCATGGATTAACTAGACTTGCCTTTCCTGGATTTGCCTTTCCTGGATTTGGCTTGCCTTGCCTTGCCTGGATTTGCCTTGCCTGGATTTGACTTGCCTGGATTTGCTTTGCCTTGCCTTGCCTGGATTTGTCTTTCTTTGCATTGGCTGGATTTGTTTTGCATAAATTTGTCTTGCCTTACCTGTATTTGCCTTGCCTTACCTTACATTGCCATGCCTGGATTTGCCTTGCCTTGCCTTGCCTTGCCTTGCTTTGCCTGGATATGCTTGTTTAGATGTGCCTTTCCTTGCCTTGCCTGAATTTGCCTTAACTTGCCTTCCCTGGATTTTTCTTCCATGAATTAACATTGCCTTGCCTTGCCTAGATTTGCCTTGCCTTGCCTAGATTTGTCTTGCCTTGCCTGGATTTGCCTTGCCTTGCCTTGCCTGGATTTGCGTTGCATGGATTTGCCTTGCCTTGCCTTTTTGTGCTTAAATTACACTTGCCTTGCCTTGCGTGGATTTGCTTTGCCTTGCATTGCCTGGATTTGTTCTGCCTGGATTTGATTTGCACTGTCCTGTGTTGAATTGTGTTGCCTGTATTTTCTTCTTTAGCATTTTCTGGATTTGCCTTTCCTTTACTTGCCTAAATTTGCCTTTCTTGGATTTCCCTTGCCTTTTTCTTTCCTTGCCTGTGTTTGCCTTGCCTGGATTTGTCTTTTCTTCTTTTTCATGGATTTGCCTTGCTTGGATTTGTCTTGCCTTACCTTGCCTAGATTTACCTAGCCTGAGTTTGCCTTGCCTTGCCTTTCCTGAATTTTTCTTGTTTGTATTTGCCTTGCCTTGCCTTTCCTAAATTCGCCTTTTCTGGATTTGCTTTGCCTTGTCTTGCCTGGATTTGTTTGGCCTGAATTTTTATTACCTTGCCTTCCCTTGCCTGGATTTGCCTTTCCTAAATTTATCTTGCCTTACCTTGCTTGGATTTACCTTGCCTGGGTTTGTCTTGCCTTGTTTTGCCTGGATTTTTTTTCCCTGGATAAGCCTTGCCTTGCCTTGCTTGGATTTGCCTTTCATGTATTTGCCTTGCCTTGCCTTACCTAGATTTGTCTTGCCTTTATTTGCCTTGCTTTGCCTTTCCTGCATTTACTTTTCTGGATTTGCCTTTCCTTGCATCTTCTGGATTTATTTTGCCTGGATTTTCATTACCTTGTCTTTCCTTGCCTGGATTTGCCTTTCCTTGCCTGGATTTGCCTTTCCTTGCCTTGCCTGAAATTGCCTTGAGTGGATTTGACTTACCTTGCCTTGCCTGGAATTTGCCTTGAATTGTCTTGCCTTGCCTGGATTTGCCATGCCTGGATTTGGATGCATTGCCTTGCGTTGATTTGCGTTGTATTTATTTGCCTTGTTTTACCTTGACAAAATTTGTCTTGCCTTTCATTGCCTAAATTTGCCTCACTTGGATTTTCCTTGCCTTGCCTTGCCTGGATTTGCCTTGCTTTGTCTTTTCTGGATTTGCATCCCCTGGATTTGACTTGCCTGCATATGCTTTGCCTGAATATGCCTTGCCTTTCCCTAGGTTAATTTACCTAGCCTTGCCTTGGCTGAATTTGCTTTGCCTAGATGTGCATTTTCTTGCCTTGCCTGAATTTCTTTTGCCTGGATTTGCCTTACCTTGCCTTCCCTGGATTTGCTTTCCATGAATTTACTTTGCCTTGCATTGCCTGGATTTGCCTTGCCTGGATTTGTCTCGCCTTGCCTTGCCTGGATTTGCCTTGCCTTGCCTTGCCTGGATTTGACTTGCCTTGATTTGATTTGCCTTGCCTGGATTTGCCTTTCTGTACCTTGACTGAATTTGCCTTGCCTTGCCTTGCCTCAATTTTCCTTCCATGGATTTACCTTGCCTTGTTTTGCCTGGAGTTCCCTTGCCTGGATTTGCCTCGCCTTGCCTTTCCTGGATTTGCCTTGCCTGGATTTCCCTTGCCTTGCCTTGTCTGGATATGCCTTGCCTGGGTTTGCCTTACATTCCCTTGTGTTGATTTGAGTTGCTTGCATTTGCCTTGTTTCACTTTCCCTGGATTTGTCTTGCCTTTCCTTGTATGGATTTGCCTTGCCTTCCCTTAGCTTGCCTTGCTTGGATTAGTATTGCCTTCCCTTGCCTGGATTTGCCTTGCCTGAATGTGCCTTGCCTTGGCTTGCCTGGAATTGCCTTTCCTGGATTTGTCTTGCCTTGCCTTGCCTTACCTGGATTTGCCTTGTCGTTCCTTTCCTGGATTTACCTTCCCTGGATTTGCCTTGCGTTGCCTTGGCTGGATTTGCTTTGCCTGCATTTCCCTTGCCTTGCCCTAGATGAATTTGCCTCACCTTGCATTGGCTGGATTTCTCTTCCCTCGTTTTGCCTTTCCTTGTTTTGCCTGTATTTCGCTTGCCTGGGTTTGCCTTACCTTGCTTTCCCTGAATTTGCCTTTCATGGATTTACCTTGCTTTGCCTTGCCTGTATTTGCCTTGCCTGTATTTGCCTTGCCTTGCCTTGCCTTGTTTGGATTTGCCTTTCCTTGCCTTCCGTGGATTTTCCTTGTCTTGCCTTCCCTGGATTTTCCTTTCACGAATTTACCTTGCCTTGTCTTTCTTGGATTGGCTTCACCTTGCCTTGCCTGGATTTTCTTGCTTGGATTTGCCTTGCCTTACTTGTATTTGCCTTTCCTTACCTTACATTGTCTTTCCTAAATTTGCATTGCCTTGACTCGTCTTGCCTTTCTTTGCCTAGATATGCCTTGCCTGGATGTGCCTTTCCGTGCCTTGCCTGATTTTCCCTTGCCTGGATTTTCCTTAACTTGCCTTTGCTAGATTTGCCTTCCATGGACTTACCTTGCCTTGCCGTGCCTGCGTTTCGGGTGCCTGGATTTGCCTTGCCTTGCCTTGCCTTGGTTTGCCTTGCGTTTCCTTTCCTTGCTGTGCCTGGATTTGCCTTACATGGATTTCCCTTGCCTAGATTTGCCTTGCCTTGCCTGTCTTTGTCTTGCCTTGCGTAGATTTGCCTTGCCCTTTTTGTTTTGCCTTGCTTTGCCTGTGTATGCCTTGCCTGGAATTGACTTGCCTTGCCTTGCCTTGTCGTACCTGGATCTGCCTTCCCTGGATTTGCCTTGCCTTGCCTTGCCTTACCTGAATTTGCATTGCCTGGATTTGCCTTGTTTTGCCTTGCGTGGATTTACCTTACATTATCTTGTGTAGATTTGGTTGCTTGTATTTGCCTTCTTTCGCTTTGCCTGGATTAGTCTTGCCTTTCCTTGCCTGGATTTGCCTTGCTCGGATTTGTCTTGCCTTCCCTTAGCTTGCCTGGGTTTCCCTTGCTTGGATTTGCCTTTTCTTCCCTTGGATGGATTTGCCTTGACTGGATTTGCCTCACCTTGCCTTGCCTGAATTTGTCTTGCCTGGGTATGCCTTGCCTTGCCTTGCCTGGATTTGCCTTGTATTGCCTTGGTTGGATTTGCCTTGCGTGGATTTGCCTTGCCTTACCTGTATTTGTCTTGCCTTACCTTACATCGCCTTGCCTGGATTTGCCTTGACGTAATTTGCCATGATATGTCTTGCCATGATTTGCCTTCCCTGTATTTGCCTTTCCTGGTTTTGCGTTGCTTTGGCCTGCCTGGTTTTCCCTTGCCTGGATTTACCTTGCCTTGCCTTGCCTTGCCTTGCCTTGCCTTGCCTTGCCTTGCCTTGCCTTGCCTCGATTAGCCTTGCCTGGATTTGCTTTACATTGCCTTTTCCGGATTTGCCGTTCCTTGCCTTGCCTGGATTTGCCTTCCATGGATTTACCTTGCCTTGCTTGCCTGGATTTGTCTTGCATTGCCTTGCCTGAATTTGCCTTGCCTTTCCTTGCCTGAATTTGGCTTGCCTTGCCTTGTCTGGATTTGCCTTTCTTTGCCTTGTCTGGATTTGCCTTTCCTTGCCTTGCCTGGGTTTGCCTAGCCTGGATTTGCCTTGCTTGGCCTTGCCTGGATTTGCCTAGCCTTCCCTTGGTGGATTTGCCTTTCATTGCCTTGCCCAGATTGAACTTACCTGGATTTGCCTGACATTGCCTTGCCTGGATTTGCCTTGCCTAGATTTGTCTTGCCTTGCCTGTACTTGTCTTGCCTGAATTTTCTTTGCCTTGCCTTGCCTGGATTTTCCTGGTCTTGTCTAATCTGGCTTTGTCTAGCCTGGATTTGCTTTGCCTTGCATTGCCTGTATTTTCCTTGCTTGGATTTGCCTTGGCTCGCATTGCCTAAATTTGCCCTGCCTGAATTTGCCTTGTGATGCCTTGCCTGGATTTGGCTTGCCAGGATTATCCTTGCCTTGCCTTCCCTGGATTAGCTGTGCCTGGATTTGCCTTGTTTTACCTTGCTTACATTTACCTTGCCTGGATTTGCCCTGCCTTGCCTTATCTTGCCTGGGCTTTCCTTCCCTTGATTTGTCTTGTATTGCCCTGCCTGAATTATTCTTGCCTGAATTTGCTTTCACTAGCCTTGCCTGAATTTGCCTTGCCTGGATTTGCCATGCTTTGCCTTGCCTGGATTTGCCTTGCCGGGATTGGCCTTGCCTTTCCTTCCCTTGATTTGCTTTGCCTGGATTTGCCTTGTCTGTCCTTGCCTGGAATTGTTTTGCCTGGGTTTGCCCTGCCTTGCCTTGCTGGGATTTGACATGCCCGGATTTGCCTTGCCTTGCCTTGCCTGGATTTGACTAGCCCTGATTTGCCTCACCTTGCCTTGCCTGGATTTGCCTTACCTTGATTTGCCTTGCCATGCCTTTCCTGGATTTACCTTGCTTGCCTTGCCTGAATTTGCCTTGCCTTGAGTTGCCTGGATTTGCCTTGCCTTACCTTGCCTGGATTTTCCTTGACTTGCATTGCCTGGATTTGTCTTGCCTGGATTTGCCTTTTTTGCCTTACCCGGATTTTCCTTGCCTTGCATTGCCTAAGTTTGTCTTGCCTGGATTTGCTTTGCCTTGCCTTGCCTTGACTAGATTTGCCTTGCCTGGATTTTCCTTTCCTGGATTTGCCTTGCTTTGCATTGCCTGGATTTGCTCTTCTGGATTTGCCTTGTCATGCCTAGATTGGCCTTGACTGGATTTGCCTTGCCTTGCCTTGACTGGATTTTTTTTTGGATGGATTTTTCTTTCCTGGATTTGCCTTGCTTTGCATTGCCTGGATTTGCATTCACTGGATTTGCCTTGCCATGCCTGGATTTGCCTTGCCTGTATTTGCCTTGCCTTGAATTCCCATTTTTTGCCTTTACTGGATATGCCTTGTTTTTCCGTGCCTGGATTTGCCTTGCCTTGCCTTGGCTGGATTTGCCTCGCCTTGCTTTGCCTGGATTTGCTTTTCCCTGCCTTGCCTGGTTTTTGCTTTCCTGGATTTTCCTTACATTGTCTTTTCTTGATTAGCGTTGCGTGGATTTGCCTTGCCTTGTGTTGCCTGAATTTGCCTTGTTTTACCTTGCCTGGACTTGCCTTGCCTTTTTTTGCCTGAATTTACCTTCCTTGGATTAGCCTTTCCTTGCCTTACCCAGATTTGCCTTGCCTTGCCTTGCCTGGATTTGCCTTGCCTTGCTTTGCATTGATTTACCTTGCCTGGATTTGAATTGATTTATCGTGCCTGGATTTTCCTTTCCTAGATTTGCCTTGCTTTGCCTTGCCTGGATTTGCCTTTCCATGCCTAGATTTGTGTTATCTGTATTTTCCTTGCATTACCTTGCATTGCCTTGCCTTGCCTTGCTTTGTTTTGCTTAGCCTGGATATGCCTTGCCTGGATGTGCCTTTCCTTGTTTTGCCTGAAATTTTATTGCCTGGATTTGCCTTTCCTAGATTTGCCTTATTCTGTCATCCCTGGATTTGCATTTCCTCTATTTGCCTTGCATGTCCTTGCCTGGATTTGCCTTCCCTGAATTTGCCTTTCCATATTTGGATTTGCATTGCCTGTATTTGGTTGCCTTGCCTTGCCTTGTTTTGCCTGGATTTGCCTTGCCTTGTTTTGCCTGGATTTCTTTTCCCTGAATTTGCTTTGCCTTGCCTTGCCTGGATTTGCCTTTCCTGGATTTGCCTTGCTTTGTATTGCCTGGATTTGCCTTTCCTGGATTTGTCTTGCCTGGATTTCCCATTTTTTGGCTTTCCCAGATTTGCCTTGCCTTGCCTTTCCTGGATTTGACTTTCCTGGATTTGCCTTTCCTGGATTTGCCTTGCCTTGCTTTGCCTGGATTTGCTTTACCCTGCTTGCCCGGATTTGCTTTACCTTGTTTTTTCTTGATTTGCATTGCCTGGATTTTCCTTGCCTTCTGTTGCCTGGATTTGTCTTGTTTTACCATGCCTGGATTTGCCTTACCTTTTCTTATCTTCATTTCCTTTGCTTGAATTTGTCTTTTATTGCCTTGCCCGAATTTGACTTGCCTTGTCTTGCCTGGATTTGCCTTGCCTTGCCTTGCCTTGCCTTCATTTGACTTGGCTGGATTTGCTTTGATTTGACTTGCCTGGATTTGCCTTGATTTGTCTTGACTGGGTTTTCCTTCCCTCAATTTGCCTTGCTTTGTCTTGCCTGGATTTGCCTTCCCTGGATTTTCCTTTCCATGCCTAAATTTGCCTTACCTGTATTTTCCTTGCATTATCTTGCATTTCCTTGCCTGGATTTGCCTTGCCTTGCCTTGCCTTGCCTTCCCTTGCTTAGACTGGATATGCGTTGCCTGTATGTGTCTTTCTTTGTTTTAACTGAATTTTCCTTGCCTGGATTTGCCTTGTTTTGCCTTGCCTTGCTTTGGCTGGATTAGCCTTGCCTGGCTTTTCCTTGCGTTGCCTTACTTAGGTTTGCATTGCCTTGCCTTGGCTGGATTTGCCTTGCCTTACTTTTCCTTGATTGCTTGGATTTGCCTTGCCTTGCCTGTATTTACATTTCCTGGATTTGATTTGCCTTGTGTTTCTAAGATTTGCCTTTCCTTGCATTACCTGTGTTTGCCTTGCCTGGATTTGCCTTGCCTTTCCTTGCCTGGATTCACGTTTTCTGGATTTGACTTGCCTCATCTTGCCTAGATTTACAATTCCTTGCCTTGCCTGTGTTTGCCATTCCTGTATTTGTCTTGCATTGCCTTGCCTGGACTTGACTTGGCTTGCCTTGCCTGGATTTGCCTTGCCTTTACTTGCCTGAAATTGCCTTTCCTGGATTTGCCTTGCCTTGCCTTGCCTTACCTTACCTTGGTTGGATTTGCCTCGCCTTGCTTTGCCTGCATTTGCGTTGTAGAGCCTTTCCTGTGTTTGCCTTGCCTGGATTTGCCTTGCCTTGCCTTGCCTGGATTTGGCTTTCCTGGATTTCTATTGATTTTTCTTGCCTGGATTTGCCTTGCTTTGCCTTGCTTGGATTTGCCTTCCCTGGATTTGCCTTTTCATGCCTGGATTTGCTTTTCCTGTATTTGCCTTACCTTGCCTTACCGTGTCTTGCCTTGGCTTGCCTGGATTTTTCTTCCCTAAGTTTGCCTTGCCTTGTTTTGTCTAGATTTGTTTTCCCTTGCCTACCTGGATTTGCCTTTCATGTATTTGCTTTGTCTTGCTTTGCCTTGCCTTTCATGTATTTGCCTTGTCTTTCCCTGCCTTGCCTAAATTTGCCTTGTCATTATTTGTCTTGGCTTGCCTTTCCTGGATTTGCCTTTTCTGAATTTTGTTTGCCTTTCCTAGCCTGGATTTCTTTTGCCTGGATTTGCATTACCTTGACTTTCTTTGCCTTGATTTCATTTGCCTAGATTTGCCCTGCCTTGCCTTGCATGGATTTGCATTGCGTGGATTTGCCTTGCCTTGTCTTGCCTGGATTTGCCTTGCCTTGTCTTGATGGGATTTGCCTTGCCTTGCCTTGGATGGATTTGCCTTGCATGGATTTGTTTTTCCTTGCCTGTATTTGCCTAGCCTTACCTTTCCTTGCGTTGCTTGAATTTGCCTTGCCTTGCCTAGCCTGGATTTACATTTCCTGGATTTGACTTCCTTTTCTTGCCTAGATTTGCCTTTCATTTCCTTGCCTGTGTTTCCGTTGCCTGTGTTTCCGTTACCTAGCATTGCCTTGACTGAATTTGCCTTGCTTCAATATGCCTTACCTATCCTTGCCCGGATTTGCCTTGCCTGGATTTCCCTTTTCTTGCCTTGCCCAGATTTGCCTTGCATTGCCTTGCCTGTATTTGCCTTGCTTGAATTTGTCTTGCCTTACCTTGGCTGGATTTGCCTCACCTTGCTTTGCCTGGATTTGCCTTGCCCTGTCTTGCCCAGATTTGCCTTGGCCTTTCTTGCTTGCATTTGACTTGGCTTTCCTTGCCTGGATCTTCCTTTTCTGGATTTGCCTTTCCTGGATTTGCCTTGCTTATCCTTACCTGGATTTGCCTTCCCAGGATTTGCCTTTTCATGCCTGTATTTTCCTTGCCTGTATTTGCATTGCCTTGCCTTGCCTTACTTTGCCTTTCCTTGCCTAGATTTGGCTTGCCTGGATTGGCCTTGCCTTGTTTTGCCTGGATTTGCTTTCCCTGAATTTGCCTAACCTTGTCTTGCCTGGATTTGCCTTTCATTGATTTGCCTTGCCTTGCCTGGATTTGCCTTGCCTTGTTTTTTCTGGATTTGCCTTTCCTAGATTTGCTTTGCCTTCCTAGCCTAGATTTGTTATGTCTGGATTTGCATTACCTTGCCTTTCCTTGCCTTGATTTGCCTTGCCTGGATATGCCTTGTTTTTCTTGCCTTAAATTGCATTGCGTGAATTTGCCTTGCCTTGCCTGGATTTGCATTGCCTGGATTTGCCTTGCCTTGCTTGTATTTGCCTTGTCTTGCTTTTGCTGAATTTTCCTTGCGTGGATTTGCCTTGCCTTGTCTGTATTTGCCTTGCCTGTATTTGCCTTGCCTTGTCTTGACTGGATTTGCCTTCCTGGTATTCTTTACTTTGCCTTCTCTGGATTTCCCTTGTTTTGCCTTGCCTGGATTTGCCTTGCTTTGTCTTGCCTTGCATGGATTTGCCTTGCCTAGATTTGCCTTCTTTGGATTTGCCTTGTACTGACTGTATTTGCCTTGCCTGGATTTGCCTTGCCTTGTTTTGACTGGATTTGTTTTCACTGGTTTTGCCTTGCATTGCCCTGCCGGGGTTTGCTTTTCATGGATTTGCTTTGCCTTGCCTTGCCTTGTCTTGCCTTGCCTTGCCTTGCCTTGCCTTGTCTTGCCTTGCCTTGCCTTGCCTGGATTTGCCTTGACTTTATTTGCCTTTCCTTGCCTTGCCTTTCTTTGATTTGCCTTGCCTGGATTTGCCTTAACTTGCCTTGCCTGGATTTGCCTTTCCTTGTCTTGCCTGAATTTCCTTGCCTGTATTATCCTTACATTGCCTTGCCTGAATATGCCTTCACTGGATTTGCCTTGCCTTTTCTTGTCTGGATTTGCCTTACCATTACTTGACTGGATTTGCATTGCCTGGATTTGCCTTAATTTGCCTTCCCTAGATTTGCCTTGTTTTCCCTTGACAGAAATTTACTTGCCTGGATTTGCCTAGCCTTGCCTTGCCTTGCTTTGCCTGGATATGTTTTGCCTGGTTGTGCCTTTTCTTGTTTTTCCTGAATTTACCTTGCCTGGGTTTGCCTTACCTTGCCTTGCCTGAATCTGACTTGTCTGGATTTGCTTTTTCTTGCCTTGCATGAATTTGTCGTGCCTGGATTTGCCTTACCTTGCCTTGCCTGTGTTTTCCATGCCTGTATTTTCCTTTCATTTCCTTGCCTGGATTTGCCTTGTTTGGATTTGTTTTGTTTTGCCTTGCCTGGATTTACCTTGCCTGGATTTGCCTTACCTTGCCTTTTCGTGATTTGCCTTTACTGGATTTGCCTTGTCTTGCTTTCCCTGGATTTCCCTTGTGTTATCTTGCCTGGATTTGACTTGTCTTGTCTTGTTGGATTTGCCTTGCCATGATGTGCCTTGATTTGCCTAGCCTGTGCTTGCCCTTCCTGGATTTTCCTTGTTTGCCTTGCCTGGATTTGCCTTGCTTTGCCTTATCTTGACTTGCCTTGCCTAGATTTGTCTTGCCTAGATTTGCCTTGCCTTGCCTTGCCAGGATTTGCCTTGCGTGGATTTGCCTTGCTTTGCCTGGATTTGCCTTGCCTTGCCTGGATTTGCCTTGCCTGAATTTGCCTTGCCTGGATTTGTCTTGCTTGCATTGGCTGGATTTTTCTTGTCTGTATTTGCCTTTCCTTGACTTGCCTGGATTTACGTATCCTGGATTTGACTTGCCTTGTCTTGCATAGATTTGCCTTTTCTTGCCTAGCACGGGATTGCTTGCCTGGCCTTGCCTTACCTTGTCTGGATATGCCTTGCCTGGATTTTGATTGCCATGCCTTGCCTTTACTGGATTTGCCTTGCATGGATTTTCCTTTCCTGGATTTGCCTTGCTTTGCATTTCCTGGATTTGCTTCCCTGGATTTGTCTTAACATGCCTGGATTTTCATTGCCTGTATTTGCCCTACCTTGCCTTGGCTGGATTTGCCTCACCTTGCTTTGCCTGGATTTGCTTTGCCCTGCCTTTCCTAGATTTGGTTTGCCTGGATTTGCATTACCTTGCCTTTTCTGGATTTGCGTTGCCTGGATTTGCCTTACCTTGTGTTGCCTGGATTTGCCTTGCTTTACCTTGACTAGATTTGCCTTGCCTTTTCTTGCCTGGATATTCCTTCCTTGGATTTATCTTTCTTTACCTTGCCAGGATTTTTCTTGCCTTGTCTTGCCTGGATTTGCCTTGCCTTGCCTTGCCTGGATTTACCTTGATTTGTCTTGCCTGGATTTGCCTTCACTTTATTTGCCTTTTCATGCCTGGATTTGCCTCACCTGTATTTTCCTTGCCTTACCTTGCATTGCCTTGTTTGGATTTGCCTTGCCTTGCCTTGCTTTACTTAAATATGCCTTGCCTGGATGTGCCTTTTCTTGTTTTGCCTGAATTTCTTTTGCCTGGATTTGCCTTTCCTTGTCTTCCCTTGATTTGCCTTCCATGGTTTTGCTTTGACTTTCCTTTACTTGCCTTGCCTTGCCTTGATTTGCCTTGCCATGCCTTGGCTGGATTTGCCTTGCCTTGCCTTGTTTGGAATTGCCTTCCCTTGCCTTGGTTGGATTTGCCTTGAATGGATTTGTTTTGCGTTGCCTGTATTTGCCTTGCCTTACCTTTCCTTGACTTGCCTTGTCTTGCCTTGCCTGGATTTGCCTTGCCTTGCCTTGCCTGGATTTATGTTTCCTGGATTTGGCTTCTTTGTATTTCCTAGATTTGCAATTCCTTGCCTTGCCTGTGTTTCCCTTGCCTGTATTTGCCTTGCCTTGCCTTTCCTGGATTTCCCATTTCTTGCCTTGCCCGAATTTGCCTTGCCTTGCCTTGCCTGGATTTGGCTTGCCTGAATTTGCCTTGCCCTGCCTTGCCTGGATTTGGCTTGCCTGAATTTGCCTTACCTACCCGTTTCTGGATTTGCCTTGCCTGGATTTGTTTTGCCTTGCGTTGCCTGAATTTGCCTTGTTTTACCTTGCCTGTATTTGCTTTGCCTTGCCCAGATTTACCCTGCCATGCCTTGCCTGGATTTGTTTTCCCTGGATTTGCCTTGATTTCCCTTGCCTGGATTTGGTTTGCCTGGATTTGTCTTTATTTATCTTACCTGGATTTGCCTTTTCTGGGTTTCTTTTGCTTTGCCTTGCCTGGATTTTCCTTCCCATGCCTGTATTTGCCTTTCCTGTATTTGCCTTGCCTTGCCTTACCTTGTCTTGCCTGGATTTGCCTTGATCTGTTTTGGATGAATTTGTTTTCCCTGAATTTACCTTGCCATGTCTTGCTTGGATTTGCCTTTCATGAATGTGCCTTGTCTTCCCTTGCCTTGCCTTTAATGTATTTGGCTTGGCTTGCCTTACTTTGCCTAAATTTGCCTTGCCGTTATTTGATTGCCTTGCCTTTCCTGGATTTGCCTTTTATGGATTTTGTTTGCCTTGCCTAATCTGGATTTGTTTTGCCTGGATTTGCATTACCTTGCCTTTCTTGCCTTAATTTCATTTGCGTGGATTTTCTCTGCCTTGCCTTGCCTGGATTTGCATTGCGTGGATTTGCCTTGCTTTGCCTTGCATTGCCTGGAATTAGCCTGCCTTGCCTTGCCTGGATTTGCCTTTCCATACGTGGATTTGCCTTGTCTTGCTTTGAATTGTCTTGCCTTGCCTGGATTTGTCTTGCCTGGATTTGTCTTGCCTTGCCTTGCCTGGATTTGCCTTCTTTGGATTTGCCTTGCCCTGCCTGAATTTGCCTTGCCTCGACTTGCTTTGCCTTGACTTTCTGGATTTGCCTTGCTGTTATTTGCCATTCCTGGATTTACCTTGCTTTGCATTGCCTGCATTTGCCTTTGCTGGATTTGCCTTTCCATACCTGGTTTTGCCTTGCCTATATTTGTCTTGCCTTGCCTTGCCTTGCCTTGCCTATATTTGTCTTGCCTTGCCTTGCCTTACCTTGCCTTG
Organism: Leontopithecus rosalia; assembly: GCA_028533165.1. Taxonomy (NCBI): domain Eukaryota; kingdom Metazoa; phylum Chordata; class Mammalia; order Primates; family Cebidae; genus Leontopithecus; species Leontopithecus rosalia. The sequence continues at coordinate 25,564 of JAPYYA010000558.1, read as the reverse complement.
CCTGTATTTGCCTTGCCTGGATTTGTCTTGCTTTGCCTTCCCTGGATTTGCCTTCCTAGAATCTGACTTGCCATGGCTGGGTTTGCCTTGCCTGTATTTGCCTTGCCTCGCCTAGATGTGCCTTGCCTAGCCTGGGTTTGATTTGCCTGAATTTGTCTTGTTTTCTTTTGCCTGAAATTGTTTTCCAGGGATTTGCCTTGTCGTGCCTTGCCTGAATTTATCTCCCCTTGCCTTTCCTGGGGTTAAATTGCCTGGATTTGACTTGACTTGCCTTACCTGGTTTTGCCTTCCCTTGCCTTGGCTGGATTTGCATTAAATTGATTTGCCTTGCCTTGCCTTTCCTGAATTTGCCTTGCCTTGCCTTGCCAGGATTTGCCTTTCTTTTCCTTGGCTGGATTTGCGTTGCGTGGATTTGCCTTGCCTTACCTGTATTTGCCTTGCCTTACCTTCCATTGCCTTGCCTGGATTTGCCTTGTGTTGCGTTGCCTTGCCCTGATATGCCTGGATATGTCTTGCCTGGATGTGCCTTTCCTTGCCTTGCCTAAATTTTTTTTTGCCTGGATTTGTTTTCCCTTGCCCTCCCTGAATTTGCCTTCCATGGTTATACCTTGCCTTGCCCGGATTTGTCTTACCTGGATTTGCCTTTCCTTACCTTTCCTAGATTTACATTTTCTGGATTTGACTTGCCTTGTCTTACCTATATTTGCTTTTCCTTGCCTTGCCTGAATTTGCCTCATCTTGCCTTTCCGGGATTTGCCTTGCCTGGATTTGCCTTGCTTTCCCATGCCTTTCCTAGATTTGCCTTCCCTGGATTTGCTTTGCTTTGCCTTGCCTGGATTTGACTTTCCATGCCTGGATATTCCTTGCCTGGATTTGCCTTGCCTTGCATGAATTAGCCTTGCCTAGATTTGCCTTGTCTTGTTTTGCCTGGATTTGTTTTCCCCGGATTTGTCTTGCCTTACCTTCATTGGATTTGTCTTTCATGTATTTGCCTTGCCTTGCTTTGCATTGCTGTTCATGTATTTGCCTTGCCTTGCCTTGCCTTAATTTGCCTTGCCTTGACTTTCGTGGATTTGCCTTTTCTGGATTTTGTTTGCCTTGCGTAGCCTGGATTTGTTTTGCCTGTATTTGCATTACCTTGCCTTTCCTTGCCTGGATTTGATTTGCCTGAATTTGCCCTGTCTTGCCTTGCCTGGATTTGCCTGGCCTTACCTTGTCTGAATTTGCGTTGACTGAATTTGTCTTGCCTTGCTTTGCTTCCCTGGATTAGCCTTGCGTTCTCTTGCCTAGATTACCCTTGCCTTTTTTTCCCTGGATTTGTCCTGCCTGGATTTGATTTGCATTGCCCTGTATTGATTTGTGTTGCCTGTATTTGCTTCCTTCGCCTTCCCTGGATTTGCCTTGCCTTTCCTTGCCTATATTTGCCTTGCTTGGATTTTTCTTGCCTTCCCTTTACCTTGCCTGGGTTTGCCTGTTCTTCCCTTGCCTGTATTTCCCTTGCCTGAACTTGTCTTGCCTTACCTTGCCTGGATTTACCTTGCCTGTTTTTGCCTTGCCTTGCCTTGTCTGGATTTGCCTTTCCTTTATTTGTCTTGCCTTGCCTTTCCTGGATTTGCTTTTTCTTGATTTGATTTGCTTTGCGTTGCCTGGATTTGTTTTGCCTTGATTTGCATTACCTTGCCTTCTTTTGCCTAAGTTTGTCTTTTCTGAATTTGTCTTGTTTTAGCTTGCCTGGATTTACCTTGCCGGGGTTTACCTTGCCTAGCCTTGCCTTGATATGCCTTGCCATAATTGGTCTTACCTTGCCTCGCTTGTATTTGCATTACCTTGCCTTACCTGGATTTGCCTTGCCTAGATTTGTTTTGCATTGCATTGCCTAAATTTTCCTTGCCTGAATTCGCCGTTTTACCTTTCCAGGATTTGACTTGCCTGGATTTGCCTTCTTCGCCTTGCCTGGTTTTGACTTGATTGGAATCGCCTTGCTGTGCCTTGCCTGGATTTTCCTTGCATGGATTTGCTTCGCCTTGCCTTCCCTGGATTTGCCTTGCCTTTATTTTTCTTGCATTGCCGTTCCCGGATTTGACTTTTCTGCATTTGCTGTGCCTTTTTCGCCTGGATTTGTATTGCCTAGATTTGCATTGCCTTGCCTTTTCTTGCCTTGATTTGTCTTGCCTGGATTTGTCTGGATTTGCCTGGATTTACCTTGCCTTGCCTTACCTTGCCTGAATTTTCGTTTCCTGGATTTGATTTGTCTTTTTGTGCCTTGATTTGCATTTCGTTCCAAAACCTGTGTTTGTCTTGCCTGGATTTGCCTTGCCTTGTTTTACCTGTATTTGTTTTTCCTGGGATTGCCTTGCCTTCCCTTGCCTTCCCTCCCCTTTCGTGTATTTGCCTTCCCTTGCCTTTCCTTGCCTAAATTTGCCTTGTCTTTATTTTCCTTGCCTTGCTTTTCCTGGATTTACCTTTTCTGGATTTTGTTTGTCTTGCCAAGCCTCGATTTGTTTTGCCTGCATTTGCATTACCTTGCCTTTCCTTGCCTGGATTTGATTTTTCTGGATTTGCCCTGTATTGCCTTGCCTGAATTTACCTGGTCTGGATTTGCCTGGACTTGCCTTGCCTGTATTTCCCTGCCTTGCCTTGTCTAGATTTGCGTTGCATGGATTTGCCTTGCCTTCCCTTACTTGCCTGGATTAGCCTTGCCTTGCCTTGCCTGGATTACTTTTGCATTTCCTTGCCTGGTTTTTTCCTGCCTGGATTTCATTTGCATTGCCTTGTATTGATTTGTGTTGCCTGTATTTGCTTCTTTTGTCTTCCCTGGATTTGCCTTGCTTGGATTTACCTTGCCTGTGTTTGCCTTGCCTTGCATTATATGGATTTGTTTTGCCTTTACTTGCCGTGCCTTGCCTTTCCTGGATTCGCCTTTTCTTGATTGTGGGAAGCCCACTGACAGCAGATAATGTTGTTTGTCATGGGCGTTGATGCAACCATTTTGAGTATCATGACTTTGAGTATCAAACCATCTTACAGCCCTGCCTTTTGAGTTTCTGTTGCCTCACAGTCAGGTTTCTTAGAAACCATATGACCCTGACTCATGACTGCCTTCTGATTATTTTCTTGACAACAGTGACGTCAGTACTTCTCCTCCTTTGCATTTAAGCGAAGTTAGTACTCCTAATAAACGAGACTTGATCAGAATCCTCTCTTGTCTCCATTCTTCACGTCTCCTGCCACTTCTCATCCCCACTCCTTTTTTCCAGAAACTGCGTTGTTGCCCCGCAGGTCGGGACACAAACGCGGCCAACGTGGGGCTGGAACACGAAGGAATCCGTGAGGGACGCCGTCGAGGTTAGCCGGCATAGAAGAATCAAGAAATCCGGAGGAAAGAGCATCGTGGGAGCCTGCCACGGACTCGTGCTCCAATTAGTGGACGGCGAATATGGGACAGGAAATCAGTCAGCATAAATTGTTTATAGAGAGTTTGAGTAAGGCTTTAAAGGCGCGGGGAGTAAAGGTGAAAATAAAGCAGTTATGTAAATATTTTGATTATATTAAGGATGTTTGTCCCTGGTTTTTCCAGGAAGGGACCATTGACTAGAAAAAGTGGAAAAGAGTTGGGGACGCTTTAAAGGAGTATTATGAAACATTTGGGCCCGAAAAGGTCCTGGTCATTGCTTTCTCTTATTGGAATCTTATAGATGAAATTTTAAGTCAAAGGCAAAAGACCCACTTGTTGCCAATGTGATCTCACAAGGAGAATCTCTTTTAAAGGGAGATCCTGATCCTTCTACCCCTTCCAACCTTAACAACCAAAAAGAATGCCCTAAAGAGGAGGGAGCTCAAGCCCAGGTAAGTAACAAAGAAGACGACCTGATGTCTTTTGATAGTGACTCTGAAAGGAAGGGTCCAAAGGCACCCCATAGCCATAACCTAATAGAAACTCCAAATTGCCCTGTTGAAAAATTCTGCAGAAAAGTAGTAAAGGGGTTAGAAAAGGAAATTAAGAACCCTAAAGATAAAAAGAAATTTTTTGTGGTTACTAGAAAGAGCTAAAAATTCAGACGATGAAGGCATAGACGAGGGAATAGATTGGAATGATCTGGCAGATGAAGCGGCTCATTATAAAAATCCTGATTGGCCACCCTTAAATTCATTACCTCCATCCTATACGGCCGAGCCCTCCGCACCCCCAATGGTGTGCACCGCTATAGATCCTCAGAAAACTCTAGAGAAAAAAATTAATTTCCTTAAGGAACAAATAAGACTTGAGGTAGAACACCAAGAACTTATTGAGCAGCTTGAAAAAATAAAAGTAGGGAAAGCCAAAAATGAAGATAAGGCCCAAATCACCACAAGTCTTGCCCCTCCCCGCCGTGGAGCAACACTAAAGCAAACCTCCCAGGCCAACCCTTTGTTAGACCTTGATGATACAAGTGCCTTCCCTGTAACAGAAACCACAGATCAACAAGGAACCGCTTGGAGACACCATGCCGGTTTCGATTTCAAAATAATTAAAGAACTAAAAACTGCAGTAGCACAATATGGGGCCACTGCTCCGTATACTACTGCAATCTTGGAATCAGTGGCCAAGAATTGGCTCACCCCAGGAGATTGGCAGACATTTGCCCAAGCCACCCTTTCAGGGGGTGATTATTTATTGTGGAAATCTGAATTTTATGAATGCTGTAAGGAAACTGCCCGCCACAATGCTCAGGCTAATAATGCTTGGAATTTTGACATGCTTGCGGGTGAAGGTAATTATGCTACCAGCAATGCTCAGATGCAGTATGATGCAGGTTTATATGCTCAAATCCAAACCGCAGGCACCAAGGCTTGGCGAAAGTTGCCCACAAAGGGGGATGCTAACGCCTCCCTTACCATCATGAAGCAGGGGCCTGATTAACCTTTTTCAGAATTCGTACATCACCTTATTACCACTGCAGGCAGAATTTTCGGCAGCGCTGAAACAGGCACAGACTTCGTTAAGCATTTAGCATTTGAAAATGCCAATGCTGCCTGTCAAGCAGCCATCCGCCCTTATAAAAAGAAGACAGACCTCTCAGGGTATATATGTCTGTGCTCAGATATAGGCTCAGCTTATCAGCAAGGATTAGCTATGGCTGCAGCCCTACAGGGCTACACTGTAAGACAAGTTTTATCTAATCAGTCAAGGAATAAATGCTTTCAATGTGGCGCCAGTAGACATTATGCCAAAGATTGCAATGCTGATTAAAAAAAAACCCTCCCTTAATACAAAAGCCCCTGGCTTGTATCCGCGATGTAAAAGAGGAAAACATTGGGCCAATGAATGTAAGTCAAAAAGAGATGCCCAAGGGCAGCCACTTTCCCCACACCAGGGAAACGGGTTGAGGGGCCAGCCCCAGGCCCCCAAACAGAAACAAATCTATGGGGCAGTCAGCTTTGTTCCTCCAACCAACAATCCGTTTCAAACCTCTGCTGAGCCACAGCAGGAAGCGCAGGATTGGACCTCTGTTCCACCTCCCACACAGTACTAACCCCTGAAATGGGAGTTCAGGCACTGCCTACAGGCATCTTTGGGTCCCTGCCTAAGGAATCTTTTGGACTTATCCTAGGACGAAGTAGCCTCACCCTACAAGGCCTACAAGGCCTACAAATCCTTCCTGGCGTAATAAATAATGATTACATAGGATAAATCAAAGTTATGGTAACCTCTCCTAAAATCATAAGTACTGTCTCCCCTGGACAGAGATTTGCCCAGCTCTTGCTTTTACCTCTTTATGGGACCAATAATAAGGCTGTAAATAAGAACAGAGGTAGCTTAGGCTTTGGTTCCTCTGACATCTATTGGGCAGAAGAAATATCGCATAATAAACCCATGATGACATTATGGCTAGATGGCAAGGAATTTACTGGCCTAGTGGATACCGGAGCAGATGTAACCATAATAAGTAAAAACCAATGGCTGGCCACCTGGCCGGTAAGTGCTACTATTACTCATCTTACCGGTATTGGGCAAAGTAAAAATCCCGAGAAAAGTACAAAAATGCTAAAATGGGAAGACAAGAAAGGAAATAAGGGCCAAATTCAACCATATATTGTAGCAGGCCTACCTTTTAACCTTTGGGGAAGAGATTTACTAGCTCAAATAGGCATGGTTATAGGTAGCCCCAATGAGATTATTACCGCCCAGATGCTTAAACATGGATATGTACCCGGCACAGGGCTAGAAAAAAATCAAACTGGAATCTTAAGCCCTATAGAAGCTACAACAAAAACAGATAGCGCCACGTTAGGGCATTTTCAGTAGGGGTCACAGTCTGTCCTGTAGCCCATACAAATAAAATTACTTGGTTATCAGACAACCCCATATGGGTTGACCAATGGCCCCTCTCCTCAGAGAAGCTAGCTGCCGCACAGCAACTGGTACAGGAACAGTTGCAAGCAGGGCATATAGAACCTAGTAATTCTCCCTGGAATACTCCAATCTTTGTTATAAAGAAAAACTCAGGAAAATGGCGATTATTGCATGATCTTAGAGAAGTTAATAAGTCCATGGTCGTCAGGGGGCTTTACAACCTGGTCTCCCATCTCCCGTTGCCATACCCTTAGACTACTATAAAATTGTTATTGATCTAAAGGACTGTTTTTTTTTTACCATCCCATTACATCCCGATGATCGAAAATGCTTTGCTTTCAGTGTACCCTCTATCAATTTTAAAGAACCTATGAAAAGATATCACTGAAAAGTGTTACCTCAAGGCATAGCTAATAGTCCAACCCTGTGCCAATATTTTGTTGCCTTAGCCATTCAACCTGTTAGAGATACCTGGAAAGAAATCTATATCATCCATTATATGGACGATATTCTTCAAGCAGGAAAATTTGGACAAGATGTCTTATCTTGTTTCAAAGCTTTACAGACATCCCTTACTCAACATGGTTTGTTAATAGCTCCTGAGAAGGTGCAACTTACAGATCCTTATACCTATTTAGACTTTCAACTAAAAGAAAACCAAATTACTACACAGAAAGTACAGCTCAGGTTAAATAAGCTAAAAACACTCAATGACTTTCAAAAGCTACTGGGAGATATCAACTGGTTGTTACCTTATCTAAAATTATGCAAGGTTGATCTCAAACCTATCTATGATATCCTTAACGGGGACCCCAAACCCACATCGCCTCGCGAGCTAACGCTTGAGAGTTAACAGGCTATTCAAACCGTGGAACATGCTATTAATCATCAAACCGTTACTTTCATAGACTATAGCAAGCCAGTCCAATTCATCATTTGTCAGACCTCATTATCTCCTACTGCTGTCTTTTGGCAAACTGCTCCACTAATGTGGGTGCGCCTCCCTAACACGCCAAAAAGGGTCCTTGAACCGTATTTTCTTATGGTAGCTAATCTAATCATTCAAGGCCGAACTATGAGCAGACAATATTTCGGTTGTGAACCTTCTGTAATTATCCAACCACACCACAAAGAACAGGTCCAATGGCTCAGGCAAACCACCGAGGCTTGGCCTATAGCATTAGCTTCCTTTTCAGGACAATTAGATAATCATTATCCTCCTCACAAGTTGATTACCTTTTCCAATAGACATGAATTTATTTTCCCTAAACTCACCAAGTCCGAACCCATCCCCCACGGACTTGTAGTATTTACTGATGATTCATCTACAGGTATAGCTGCCTATGTCACTCAAGGCCGTACTGTACAATTTCAAACCCAATCATCCTCAGCGCAGCTTACTGAGCTGCAAGCCGTTATAGCTGTATTCTCTGCTTTTCCTAATCAACCCTTAAATATTTACACTGACAGTGCATACATTGCTCAATCTGTGCCTAACTTAGAAACAGCCCCCATCATCAAGCAAACCTCTTCAGCTGCAAAATTATTCAAACAATTACAAAATTTCATTATCAACAGAACTCAACCTTTCTTTATTGGCCACTTACGAGCCCATTCAGGATTGCCTGGACCTTTGTCCCAGGGTAATCACCATGCCGACCTAGCCACCCGTGTCTTACACACATACACTGCAGAAACCAAAAATCCATTAGCTCAAGCTCAACGTACACACAATTTACATCACCTTAATGCCCATACTCTTAGGCTGTTACATCATATTACCAGAGAACAAGCTAGGCAAATAGTTAAGGAATGCACACTGTGTGCTACCCATTTGCCAGTGCCCCATCTAGGAGTCAATCCTAGAGTCTTAGTACCCAATGCACTCTGGCAAATGGATGTAACCCATATTGCAGAATTTAATAATCTTAAATATGTTCATGTATGTATTGATACCTGTAGTGGATATGTGTATGCCACACTCCAAACAGGAGAGGCCACTAAACATGTCATTGGACACTTATTGTCTGCCTTTGCTACCCTTGGTTGTCCACAAAAAATTAAAACCGATAATAGACCAGGGTACACTAGCGCAGCCTTTGCCCGATTCTGCTCACAATTAAACATACAGCACATAACTGGCATCCCCTATAATCTTCAAGGTCAAGGAATAGTTGAAAGACCTCACCTTACCTTAAAACTCACTCTTCAAAAAATAACAAAAAAGGGAAATGGTACCCCGTCAAGGGGTCCCCTAGAAACCTCATAGCACATTCTCTATTCATACTTAATTTTTTAACTTTAGACAACGATGGACACTCTGCTGCAGAACGCCACTGGCAATTAGAAACTCAAAAGAAATTTGCATCCATCATGTGGAAAGATCCACTGACCGGCTCCTGGCATGGCCCTGACCCCGTACTAATTTGGGGTCGAGGATCAGTCTGTGTATACGCAAGGGAAGCAGACTCTGCCAGATGGTTGTCAGAAAGATTAGTGAAACAAATAGACAGAAAAGAAACGTCTAAAGATGAGGATAATAACCCTTCCGAGGGAACATCTTAAACCCTGAGGATTATTCCCTATTCCCCCTCTTCTGTTTCAGGAACATGTGAATTCCCATACTGCTAATCCTACTGACTGCACTCTCCCGCAAGACTGAAGGTGGATTCGGAGGAACATAGGACGTCCAACAAGTATTGAAGTCAGTATACGGTGAACCCTGTGACTGTAAATTAGGCACTGTTACTACAGTTCCCTTCCGGTACCAAAATACAGTTAGTTATCATGGTAAAACTACTTACCTAGTATATGGCAATGACCGGAAACCAGGATATCAGTGCCATTCCTTACCCACCATTGTTGCAGTCCCTCCAGGATCCCTTCTGCCCCCTTGCAATTGTTCTAGCACCATATACCAGACCATTCATAGCTCCTGCTACAATCATTGTGCTACCTGCACTAGAGGCAATAAAACTTATTTCACCGCCGCTCTTACCCATTCCCTAGAAGGCACGTTCGGAGGCGATTGGGCAAGTTCTTCACCATTTGGCATTACTTACAAATATGCTCAGGCCTCTTGCCCAAATGAGCAAAGCCAACCAGTATGTTGGGAGGCCACACCCTCCGTTGGGTTGAGTGATGGAGGAGGACCACATGATCAAATGAGAATACATCATGTAAAATCTGTATTACAATCATTATTTCCTTCCTTATCCTATCATCCCATAGCGTTACCCAAATTCTGTAATTTAGACTTGGATGTTAATACCCAGAATCTCATCACAGCTATACACAAGTTCCTTAAAGATGCCAATTCTTCCCTTGCTAATAACTGCTGGATTTGCCTGACATTAGGCACCCCCATACCTCTAGCTTTGCCCGCACCAGCTAATCACTCCCTTAATGGGACTATTCGCCTCCCCTTTTCTGTTCAACCTCTATCAAACCTCTGCTCCAATATCTCCTGCTTGCAAAAAGCCTTCTTGAACAACTCCTATGACCTTGATGTTGGTTCCATAACTACAGCCTACAATTGCACCCATTTTAGAAACGTCACCACAGCTATCTATGCTCCTATAGGACAAAGCTTTGTCTGTGGAAATAATATGGCCTACTCTTATCTCCCCACTAACTGGTCAGGGATATGCATGGTAGCTTCCTTGTTACCTGATGCCAGCATTACCCCAGGAGAGGAACCCGTTTCTCTTCCAAGTTTTGATGTTATAGCAGGCCGTAGTAAAAGGGCAGTTCAACTCATTCCTCTATTAGCTACTCTCGGAATCACCGCTGCCCTTACCTCGAGGACTGCTGGCCTTGGTTATTTGTTGCATTACTATCACTCACTCTCTCTACAGCTGATTAATGATGTTGACTTGCTCTCGAACACTATACAGATTATCCAGAATCAACTAGATTCCCTCGCCGAAGTAGTTCTTCAAAACCGTCGCGGCCTGGATCTGCTTACTGCTGAAAAGGGAGAACTATGCCTAGCCCTAAACAAAAAGTGCTGTTTTTACGCCAATCAATCAGGAATTATTAAAGACAAGATAAAAACCTTGCAAGAAGACCTAACTAAAAGAAGAAAAGCACTTATCGACAATCCGCTATGGGGAGGGTTAAATGGGCTCCTTCCCTATATCCTCCCTCTCCTTGGCCCCCTTTTCGGGTTTCTTCTCCTGCTTACTATAGGACTCATTATTTTCAATAGAATTTTGGCTTTTATCAAACAACAGATTGATGCCATTAGGATGCAACCCCTACAGGTCCATTACCGTAAGCTGGAGATGGCAGAAAAGAAATCTGAGATGGACCAAGGCTATAGTGGAAGTGCACTAAGTACTATTGGTATCCACTAAAGCCTGACTCGGTGAGATGGGCCAGTTAGCCAATGACGGGCAACCTGAGAGCATGACAGTAAATCACGCCCACCTAAGACAGGGAATAAAGAAAAATTTATCTTTATCACCCAATGACGGGTAAGGGAACAGTGCTTCTGCATGTGAATCTCTTGACCTAAGACAGGCATGACCCCCTCGAGTGTTCACTCATCATGCTTGTCCAGCTTGCTTGTTATAATAAAAAAGGGGGACCTGTGGGGAGCCGCCCACTGACAGCAGATAATGTTTGTCATGGGCGTTGGTGCAACCATTTTGAGTATCATGACTTTGAGTATCAAGCCATCTTACAGCCCTGCCTTTTAAGTTTCTGTTGCCTCACAGTCAGGTTTCCTAGAAACCATATGACCCTGACTCGTGACTGCCTTCTGATTATCTTCCTGACAACAGTGACGTCAGTACTTCTCCTCCTTTGCAGTTAAGCGGAGTTAGTACTCATAATAAACAAGACTTGATCAGACTCCTGTCTTGTCTCCATTCTTTGCGTCTCCTGCCCCTTCTCATCCCCACTCCTTCTTTCCAGAAACTGCGTGGTTGCTCCGCAGGTCAGAACACTTGATTTGATTTGCTTGCCTTGCCTAAATTTGTTTTGCCTGGATTTGCATTACATTGCCTTCTTTTGCCTGGTTTTTGCCTTTTCTGAATTTGTCTTGTTTTAGCTTGCCTGGATTTACCTGCCTTGCCTAACCTTGCCTTGGTTTGCCTTGCCAGGACGGGCCTTGCCTTGCCTTGCTTGTATTTGCATTGCCTTGCCTTGCTTGAATTTACCTTGCATTGCATTGCTTGGATTTGCCTTGCCTGGAATTGTCTTGTTTTGCCTTGCCAGGATTTGACTTGCCTGGATTTGCATTGCTTTGCCTTGCCTGGTTTTGCCTTGATTAAAATTGCCTTGCCTTGCCTTGCCTGGATTTGCCTTCTCTGGATTTGCCTTGCCTTTATTTGCCTTGCGTTGCCTTTCCTGGATTTGCCTTTTTTGCATTTGCTTTGCCTTGCCTTGTCTGAATTTGTATTGCCTGGATTTGCATTACCTTGCCATTCCTTGCCTTGATTTGCCATGGATTTGCCTTGACTTGCCTTGCCTGGATTTTCCTTTCCTTTCCTTTCCTTTCCTGGGATTGCCTTGTCTGGATTTGCCTTTCCTTGCCTTGCCCGGATTTTCCTTGCTTTGCCTTGCCTTGCCTGAATTTGCCTTGCATTGCATTGCCTTGATTTGCCCTGCCTGGATTTCCCTTTCCTTCCCTTGCCCGGATTTGCCTTGCCTGGATTTGCCTTGCATTGCCTTGCATGGATTTGCTTTGCCTTGCTTTGCCTTGCCTTGCCTGGATTTTCCTTGCGTTTATTTGCCTTGCCTTGCCTTTCCTGGATTTGCCTTTTCTGCTTTGCTTTGCCTTGCCTTGCCTGGATTTGTATTGCCTGGATTTGCCTTGCCATAATTTGCCTTAATTTGCGTGGCCTGTACTAGCCTTCCCTGGATTTGCCTTGCTTTGCCTTGCCTGGATTTGTGTTTGCTGGATTTGCCTTGCCTATATTTGTCTTGCCTTGCCTTGCCCTTCCATGCCTGGCATGGATTTGCCTTGCCTGGATTTGCCTTGACTTGCCTTGGCTGGATTTGCCTTGGGTGGATTTGCTGTTTTACCTGTATTTTTCTTGCTTTACCTTGCATTGCCTTGCCTGGATTTGCCTTGCCTTGCATTGCCTTTCCTTGATTTGGTCTGGATATGTCTCTCCTGGATGTGTCTTTTCTTGCCTGGCCTGAATTTTACTTGCCTCAATTTGCCTTACCTTGCATTCCGTGAATTTGCCTTCCATGGTTTTACCTTACCTTGCCTTTCCCGGATTTGCCTTGCCTTGTCTTGCCTGGATTTGACTTGTCTGGATTTACCTTGCCTTGCCTTGGCTGAATTTGACTTGCCTGGATTTGCATTGCCTAGCCTTGCCTGGATTTGCCTTGACTTGGCTTGGCTGTTATTTACTGTGGCTGAATTTGCCTTGCCTTGCCTTGCCTGGATTTACGTTTCCTGGATTTGACTTGCCTTGTTTTGCCTAGGTTTGCCTTTCCTTGCCTTGCCCGAATTTACCTTGCCTTACCTTGCCTGGATTTTCCTTGCCTTGCCTTGTACTGACTGGATTTGCCTTGCCTGAATTTTGTTTCCTGGATTTGCCTTACTTTGCATTTCCTGGATTTGCCTTAACTGGATTTGCCTTGCCATGCTTGGATTTCCCTTGCTTGGATTTGCCTTGCCTGGATTTCCCATTTTTTGCCTTGCCTGGATTTTCCTTGCTTTGCCTTTCCTGTATTTGCCTTGTCTGGATTTGCCTTGCCTTGCCTTGGCTAGATTTGCCTTGCCTTGCCTTGCCTGAATTTGACTTGCCTGGATTTGCATTGCGTAGCCTTGCCTGGATTTGCCTTGTCTTGGCTTGGCTGTATTTGCTGTGCCTGGATTTGCCTTGCCTTCTCTTGCCTGGATTTATGTTTTCTGTATTTGACTTGCCTTGTCTTGCCTAGGTTTGCGTTTCCTTGCCTTGCCCGGATTTACCTTGCCTTACCTTGCCTTACCTTGCCTGGATTTTTCTTGCCTGGATTTTGCTTGCCTTGCCTTGTATTGACTGGATTTGCCTTGCCTGGATTTTGTTTCCTGGATTTGCCTTGCTTTGCATTTCCTAGATTTGCCTTAACTGGATTTGCCTTGCCATGCCTGGATTTTCCTTGCTTGGATTTTCCTTGCCTGAATTTCCCATTTTTTTACTTGCCTGGATTCTCCTTGCTTTGCCTTTCCTGGATTTGCCTTGTCTGGATTTGCCTTGCCTTGCCTTGGCTAGATTTGCCTCGCCTTGCTTTGCCTGGATTTGTTTGCCGTGCCTTGACTAGATTGGCTTGCCTGGATTTCCCTTACCTTGCCTCTTCTGGATTTGCATTGCCTGGATTTGCCTTGCCTTGCATTTCCTCGATTTGCCTTGTTTTACCTTGACTGGACTTTTCTTGGTTTTTCTTGCCTGGATTTTCCTTGCCCGGATTTGCCTTTTCTTGCCTTGCCCTGATTTCCCTTGCCTTGCCTTGCCTGGATTTGCCTTTCCTTGCCTTGCCTTGATTTTTCTTTTCTGGATTTGTCTTTCCATGCCTGGATTTGCCTAACCTGTATTTTCCTTGCCTTACCTTGCATTGCCTTGCCTGGATTTGCTTTTCCTTGCCTTGTCTTGCCTTGCTTTGCCTGGATATGCTTTGCCTGGATGTGCCTTTCCTTGTTTTGCCTGAATTTGCCTTGAACTGCCTTGCCTGGATTTGGCTTGCCTGGATGTGCCTTTCCCCGATTTGCCTGAATGTGCCTTGTCCTGGCTTTCCTAGATTTGGCTTGCCTTGTCATGCCTGGAATTGCCTTACCTGGACTTTTCTGGATTTGCCTTGCCTGAATTTGCCTTCCCATGCCTGGATTCGCCTTGCCTGTATTTACCTTGCCTTGCATTACCTTGTCTTGCCTTGCCTGATTAGCCTTGCCTGGATTTGCCTTGCCTTGTTTTGCCTGGATTTGTCTTCCCCGGATTTGCCGTGCCTTGCATTGCCTGAATTTGCCTTTCATTTATTTGCCTTACCTTGCTTTCATGTATTTTTCTTGCCTTGTCTTGCCTTGCCTTGCCTAAATTTTCCTTGCCTTTATTTTCCTTGCCTTTCCTTTCCTTGATTTGCCTTTTCTGTATTTGTTTTGCCTTGCCTAGCCTGGATTTGTTTGGCCTGTATTTATACTACCTTGCCATTCCTTGCCTGGATTTGGTTTGCCTGAATTTTTCGTCTTGCCTTGCCTGGATTTCCCTTGCCTTGAATTGGCTGGATTTGCCTTGCATGGATTTGCCTTGGCTTACCTGTATTTGCCTTGCTTTACCTTATATTGCCTTGCCTGGATTTGTCTTGCGTTGCCTTGCCTTGCCTTTCCTTGCCTTGCCTTGCTCTGCCTGGATATGCCTTGCCTAGACGTGTCTTTCCTTGTTTTGCCTGAATTTCCCTTCCCTGGATTTGCCTTACCTCGCCTTGCCTGAATTTAACTTGCCTGGATTTGCTTAGCCTTGCCTTGCCTTGCCTTGCCTTGCCTTGCCTTGCCTGTGTTTTCCGTGCCAGTATTTGCCTTGCATTGACTTGCCTGGATTTTCCTTGTTTGGATTTGCGTTGTCTGGATTTTTCTTACTTTGCCTTTTTTGGATTTGGCTTTTCTGGTTTTGTCTTGTCTTACTTTGACAGGATTTCCCTTGCCTGGATTTTTCTTTCCTTGCCTTGTCCGGATTTGTCTTGCCTTGCATTGCCTGGATTTGCCTTGTCTCGATTTTCCTTGCCTTCCCTTGCTGGATTTGTCTTGCCGTGTTTTGCCTTGATTTGCCTTGCTTGTATTTGCCTTTCCTGGATTTTCTCTGCTTTGCCTTGCCTGGATTTGCCTTTCCATACCTGGATTTTCCTTGCCTGGATTTGCCTTGCCTTGCCTTGCCTGGATTTGCCTTGCCTAGATTTGCCTTGAATTGTCTTTCCTGGATTTGCCATTCTTGAATTTGCCTGGCTTTGCCTTTCCTGGATATGCTTTCCCTGGATTTGCCTTTCCATGCCTGAATTTTTCTTGTTTTTATTTGCCTTGCCTTGCGTTACCTTGCCTTGCCTTACCTTGCCTGGATTTTCCTTGCCTTGCGTTGTGTTGCCTTACTTTGCCTGGATATGCCTTGCCTGGATTTGCCTTTCATGGAGTTGCCTTGCCTTGCCTGGATTTGCCTTTCCTTTATTTGCCTTGCCTTACCTTTTCTGGAGTTTCCTTTTCTGGATTTGGTTTGCCTTGCCTATTTTAAATTTGTTTTGCCTGGATCTGCATTACCTTGCCTTTTCTTGCCTTGATTTGCCTTGCCTCTATTAGCCTTGCCTTGACTTGCCTTGCCTGGATTTGCGTTGTGTGGATTTGCTTTGTCGTGCCTTGATTTGAATAAATTTGCCCTTTCTGGATTTGCCTTGCCTTGCCTTGCTTGGGTTTGTGTTGTCTTGCCTTGGATGGATTTGCCATGCGTGGATTTGCCTTGCCTTGAATGTATTTGCCTTGACTTAACTTATCTTACCTTGCCTGGATTTGCCTTGTCTTGCGTTGCTTTGCCTTGCTTTGCATGGATATGCCTTGCCTTAATTTGCCTTGCCCTGCATTACCTGGATTTGCCTTACCTTTATGTTTTGCCATGTCTTGCCTGGATTTGCATTGCCTTTATTTGCCTTGCCATGCATTGCCAGAATTTGCCTTGCCCTAAATTGCCTTGCCTGGATTTGCCTTGCTTCTTTTTGCCTGGATTTACGTTTCCTGGATTTCACTTGCCTTGTCTGGCCTAAATTTGCCTTTTTTTGTTTTGCCTGTGTTTGCCTTGCCTGTATTTGCCTTGCTTTGCCTGGATGTACGTTGACTGGATTTGACTTGCCTTGCCTTGCCTGGATTTGCCTTGCCTTGCCTTGCCGTGTCTTTCCTCGCCTGGATTTGCCTTGCCTTGGCTTTTCTGGGTTTCTCTTGCCTGGATTTACCTTCCCTTGCCTTGCCTGGATTTGCCTTGGCTGGATTTGCCTTGCTTTGCTTTGCCTGGATTTGCCTTGACTTACCTTTCCTGGACTTTCTTTGCCTTGCCTTGTCTGGATTTGGCTTGCCTAGATTTGCCTTTCCTTGAATTGAACGGATTTGCCTTGCCTTGTCTTGCCAGAATTTGCCTTCCCTGGATTTGTTTTGCCTTGCCTTGCTGAATTTGCCTTGCTGTGATTTGCCTTGCCTGTATTTGTCTTACCTGGATTTACCTTTTTATATCTACATTTGCCTTGCCTGTATTTGCCTTGCCTTGCTGTGCATGGATTTGCCTTGCCAGGATTTGACTTGCCTTGCCTTGCCTTGATTTGCCTTTCCTGGTTTTTGCTTGATTTGCCTTGCCTGAATTTGCCTTTCCTGGGTTTGCCTTGCTTTGCCTTGCCTGGATTTGCCTTCCCTGGATTTGCCTTGCCCTTTCTGGATTTGCCTGGCCTGAATTTGCCTTGCCTTGCCTTGCTGGATTTGCCTTGCTGTTATTTGCCTTGATTTGCCTTTCCTGGATTTGCCTTTCCTGGATTTGCTTGCTTTGCATTGCGTGAATTTGCCTTCCCTGGATTTGCCTGTCCATACCTGGATTTGCCTGGACTGTTTTTGCCTTGTTTTGCCTTGCCTTGCCTTGCCTTGCTTTGCCTTGCCTTGCCTTGCCTTGCCTGGATTTGACTTGCCCGGATTTGCCTTGATTTGCCTTGCCTGGATTTGCCCTCCCTGAATTTGCCTGCCTTTGCCTTCTCTGCATTTGACTTCCCCGGATTTGCCTTGCCATGCCTAGATTTGCCTTGCCTAGATTTACCTTGCCTTCTTTTGCCTAAATTTAATTTTTTTGAATTTGCCTTCCCTTGCCTTGCCCGGATTTGTCTTTCCTTGCCTTTCCTGGATTTACATTGCCTGCATTTGATGTTCCTTTCTTTACCTGGATTTGCCTTTCTTTGCCTTGCCTGGATTTGCGTTGAATGGATTTACCTTGCCTTGTCTTGCCTGAATTTTCCTTGCCTTGCCTTGCCTCGATTTTTCTTGCCTTGCCTTTTCTGGATTTTCATTCCGTGTATTTGCCTTGCCTTACCTTACATTGCCTTGCCTTGCCTTGCTTTGCCTGGATATGACTTGCCTGGATGTTCCTTTCCTTGCCTTGCCTGAATTTTCCTTGCTTGTATTTGCCCTACTTTGCCTTTTTGCCTTTTCTGAATTTGTCTTCCATGGTTTTACCTTGTCTTGTCTTGCCTGAATTTGCCTTGCCTTGCCTGGCCTGGATTTGACTTGCCTGGATTTGCCTTGCCTTACTTTCCCTGGATTTATTTTGCCTGGATTTTTCTTTCCTGAATTTTCCTTGCTTTGCCTTTTTTAGATTTGCATTTCCTGGATTTGCCTTGCATTGCATGGATTTGCCTTGCCTGGATTTGCCTGCCTGGGTTTGCCTTGGCTTGTCTTACTTGGATTTGTCTTGCCTTGCTTTTTCTGGAATTGCCTTGGCTGGATTTGCCTTGCCTTGCTTTGCCTGGATTTGTCTTGACTAAATTTGCATTGTCTTTCCTTGCCTTGATTTTTCTTGCCTGGATTTGCCTCGCCTTGCCTTGCCTGAATTTTTTTTGCCATGCCTTTTTTGGATTTTCCTTGCTTGCATTGTCTGAGTTTGTTTTGCCTTGTGTTGCCTAGATTTGCCTTGCATTATTTTCCCTGAATTTGCCTTGCCTTTCCTTGCCTGGATTTGTCTTACCTTTTCTTGCCTGATTTTGCCTTGCCTTGCCTGGATTTGCCTTGCCTTGCTTTCCCTGAATTTACCTTGCCTGAATTTTCCTTTCCTAGATTTTCCTTGCTTTGGCTTGCCTAGATTTGCCTTCCCTGGATTTGCCATGCCATGCCTGGATTTCCCTTCCCTGGATTTGCCTTCCCTTGCCTTGCCTGAATTTGCTGTGCCTGGATATGCCTTGCCTTGCTTGGCCAGGATTTTTTTTTTCTGCATTTGCCCTGCCTTGCCTTGTCTTGCCTTGCCTGGATTTGTCTTGCCTTGCTTTGCCTGGATTTACGTTGTCTGGATTTGACTTGCCTTGCCTTGCCTGGATTTGCCTTGAGCGGATTTGAATTGCCTAGCCTTGCCTGGATTTGCATTTCCTTGCCTTGCCGTGTCTTGCCTAGCCTGGATTTGCCTTGCCTTGGCTTTTCTGGGTTTCTCTTGCCTGTATTTGCCTTGCCTTGCCTGGATTTGTCTTGGCAAGATTTGCCTTACATTGGCTTATCTGGATTTGCCTTTCCTCAATTTGTTTGGCCTTGCTTTGCCTGGATTTATCTAGCCTTACCTTTCCTAAACTTGCCTTTCCTGGATTTCACTTGCCTGGATTTGCCTTTTCTTGCCTTGCCTTGCCTAAATTTGCCTTGCCTTAGCTTGCCTGGATTTGTCTTGCCTTGCCTTGTCTGGATTTGCCTTTACTGGGTTTGCCTTGCTTTGCCTTGCCTGGATTTGCCTTCCCTGGATTTGCCTTGCATTGCCTAAATTTGCCTGGCCTAGATTTACCTTGACTTGACTTCCTGGATTTGCCTTGTGGTTATTTGCCTTGATTTGCCTTTCCTGGATTTGCCTTTCCTGGATTTGTCTTGCTTTGCATTGCCTGTATTTGCCTTCCCAGGATTTGCCTTTCCATACCTGGATTTGCCCTGACTGCATTTGCCTTGCCTTGCCTTGCCTTGCCTGAAATTGCCTTGCCTTGATTTGCCAGGATTTGCCTTACCTGGATTTGTCTTGATTTGCCTTTCCTGGGTTTGCCCTCCCTGAATTTGCCTGCCTTTGCCTTCCCTGAATTTGGCTTTCCTGGATTTGCCTTGCCATGCCTCTATTTGCCTTACCTGGATTTGCCTTGCCTTGTTTTGTCTAAATTTATTTTTTTCTGTATTTGCCTTCCCTTGCCTTGCTTGGATTTGTCTTTCCTTGCCTTTCCTGGATTTGCGTTGCCTGCATTTGATGTGCCTTTCTTTACCTGGATTTGCCTTTCCTTGCCTTGCCTGGATTTGTGTTGAATGAATTTATCTTGTCTTACCTTGCCTGGATTTGCCTTGCCTTGCCTTTTCTGGATTGCCTTCCATGTATTTGCCTTGCCTTCCCTTACATTGCCTTGCCTTGCCTTGCTTTGCCTGGATATGACTTGGCTGGGTGTTCCTTTCCTTTCCTTGCCTGAATTTCCCTTGCCTATTTTTGCCTTACTTTGCCTTCCCTGGATTTGTCTTCCATGGTTTTACCTTGCCTTGTCTTGCCTAGATTTGCCTTGCCTTGCCTTGCTGGATTTTACTTGCCTGGATTTACCTTGCCTGGATTTTTCTTTCCTGGATTTACCTTGCTTTGCCTTGCTTAGCTTTGCCTTTCTTGGATTTGCCTTGCCTTGCCTAAATTTGCCTTGCCTTGCCTGGATTTGCCTTGCATGGATTTGCATTGTCTTGTTTTGCCTGGATTTGTGTTCCGTGGATTTTCCTTGGCTTGCCTTGCCTGGATTTGTCTTGCCTTGCTTTGCCTGGATTTATGTTGTCTGGATTTGACTTGCCTTGTTTTGCCTGGGTATGCATTGCCCGAATTTTCCTTTCCTTGCCTTACCTGGATTTGCCTTTCACAGATTTGCCTTGCCTTGCCTTGTCTTGCCTTGTCTTTCCTGTATTTACCTTGCCTTTATTTGCCTTGCTTTGCCTTTCCTTGATTTGCCCTTTCTGGATTTGGTTTGCCTTCCCAGGCCTGGATTTGTTTTGCCTGGATTTGCATTCCCTTGCCTTCCCTTGCCTGATTTGCCTTGCCTGGATTTGTGTCCTGTGGGTTTGACTTGTCTTGCCTGGCCTTGCCTTGCCTGGATTTGCCTAGATTTTATTTGCCCTGCATTGACTTTCCTGGATTTGCCTTTTCTGGATTTGGTTTGCCTTGCCTAGCCTGGATTTGTTTTGCCTGGATTTGCATTACCTTGCCTTTCCTTGTCTGGATTTGCCTTCCCTTGCCTTGCCTGAATTTGCATTAGTGGATTTGCCTTACCTAGCCTGGAATGGCATTGCCTTGATTTGTCTTGCCTTGCCTTGATTGAATTTGCCTTGCCTTGCTTTGGCTGTATTTGCCTTGCATGGATTTGCCTTGCCTTGCCTTGCCTGGATTTGCTTTGCCTTCCCTTGCTGCCTTTGCCTTGCCTTTGTTTGCCTTGCATTGCCATGTGTTGATTTTCACTGCCTGTATTTGCCTTGCCTGGATTTGCCTTGCCTTGCCGTGCCTAGATTTGTACTGCCTGGATTTGAGCTTTGCCTGGATTAATGTTGTCCGGATTTGACTTGCCTTACTTTGCCTGGATTTGCCTTGAGTGGATTTGAATTGCCTACCCTTGCCTGGATTTATTTTGCCTAGATTTTCCTTGCCTTGCCTTGCCTGGATTTACCTTGCCTGAATTTGTCTGGCCTTGCCTTACATGGATTTACCTTGCCTGGATTTGCCTTGCATTGCCTTGCCTGGATTTGCCTTGCCTAAATTTGCCTTTCATTGCCTTGTGTTGATTTGCATTTCCTGTATTTTACTTGTTTTGTCTTTCCTGGATATGTCTTGCTTTCCCTTCCCTGGTTTTGCATTGCCTTGGCTTTCTTAGAATTGTCTTTTCTGGATTTGTCTTGCCTTGCCATGCCTTGCCTAGATTTGCCTTTCATAAATTTGTCTTGCTTTGCCATGCCTTGCTTGGATTCGCCTTGCCTTTATTTGCCTTGCCTCTCCTGGATTTGTTTTTCTGGATTTACCTTGCCTTGCCTTTTATGAATTTGTTTAGCCTGGATTTGCATTATTTTGTTTTTCCTTGCCTTGATTTGCCTTGCTTGGATTTGACTTTCATTGGCCTGCCTGGATTTGCCTTGCGTGGATTTGCCTAGCCTTGCATGCCTTGCCTGGATTTGCCTTGCTTTGTGCCTGGTTGCATTTGCCTTGCCTTGCCTTGTCTGTATTTGCCTTGCATTTCCTTGTGGTGATTTGTGTTCCCTCTATTTGTTTCTTTCACCTTCCGTGGATTTGCCTAGACTTTTCTTATCTGAATTTGCCTTGGTTGGATTTCCATTGCCTTCCCTTTACCTTGCCTGTGTTTGCCTTGCCTGGATTTTTCTTGCCTTCCCTTGCCTGGAGTTGCCTTGCCTGGATTTGTGTTACCTTACCTTCTCTGGATTTACATAGCCTGGGTTTGCCTTGCCTTGCCTTGTCTGGATTTGCCTTGCCTTGCCTTTTTTGAATTCGCCTGTTCTAGATTTGCGTTGCCTTGCCTTGCCTAGATTTGTTTTGCCTGGATTTGTTTTACTTTGTTTCCCTTGACTGGATTTGCCTTTCCTGGATTTGTCTTGTTTTACCTTTCCCGGAATTACTTTACCTAGGTTTGTCTTGCCTTGCCTTGCCTGGATTTGCCTTGCTATGATTGGCCTTGCCTTGCCTTTTTTGTATTTGCTGTGCCTGGATTTGCCTTGCCTGGATTTTACCTGCCTGAATTTGCCTTGCCTTGCCTTTCCTAGCCTGGGTTTATCCTGCCTATATTTGTCTTGTTTTGCAGTGCCTGGATTTTGCTGTCCTGGATTTGTGTTCCTTTGCCTTGTCTAAATTTTCCTTACCTCGATTTGCCTTGCTTTGCCTTGCCTGGATGTACCCTGACGAAATTGACCTTGCCTTGCCTTCCTTGGATTTTTCTTCCCTGGATTTGCCTTGTCTTACCCTGCCTGGGATTGCCTTGGCTGGATTTGCCTTGTCTTGCCTTGCCTGGATTTTTCTTGCCTAAATTTGCATGGCCTTGCCTTGCCTGGATTTTACTAGCCCAGATTTGCCTCGGCTTGCCTTGCCTGGATTTGCCTTGCCATGCCTTTTTTAGATTTGCCTTGCTTGCATTGCCTAGATTTGCCTTGCCTTGTGTTTCCTGGATTTGCCTTGCATTACCTTCCCCGATTTTCCTTGTCTTGCCTTGCCTTGCCTGGATTTGCCTTGCTTGGATTTGCTATTCCTTGCCTTGCCCAGATTTGCTTGCCATGACTTGCCTGATTTTTGCCTTGCCTTGCCTCGCCTCGCCTGGATTTGCCTTGCCTTGCCTAGCCTGAATTTGTCCTGCCTTGCTTTGCCTGGATTTACATTGTCTTGATTTGACTTGCCTTGCCTAGCCTGGATTTGCCTTGAGGGGATTTGCATTGCCCAGCATTGCTTGAATTTGCCTTGCCTTGATTTGCCTTTCATTGCCTTGCTGGGTCTTCTCTAGCCTGAATTTACCTTGCCTTTGCTTTTCTGGATTTGCCTTGCCTGGATTTGCCTTGCCTTGCTTTGCCTGGATTTGCCTTGCCTTATCTTTTCTGGATTTGCCTTTCCTTTTTTGCCTAAATTTGCCTTGCCTGGATTTTTCTTACATTGGATTTTCTGGATTTGCGTTTCCTGGATTTGCCTTCCCTTGCCTTGCCCGAATTTGCCTTGCCTTGTCTTGCCTTGCCTTGCCTTGCCTGGATTTGCCTTTCCTGGATTTGCCTTGCCTTGCCTTGCTGGATTTGCCTTGCTGTGATTTGCCTTGAGATGCCTTGCCTGTATTTGCCTTCCCTGTATTTGCCTTTTCATATCTGGATTTGCCTTGCGTGTATTTGCCTTGCCTTGCCTTGTCTTGCCTTGCCTGGATTTGCTTTGCCTGAATTTGCCGTGTCGTTCTTTGCCTGGATTTGGCTTTCCTGGATTTGCCTTGATTTGCCTTTCCTGGGTTTGCCTTTCCTGGGTTAGTCTTGCTTTGCCTTGCCTGGATTTGTTTTCCCTTCATTTGTCTTTCCCTGCCTGCATTTGCTTGGCCTGGATTTGCCTTACCATTATTTACCTTGATTTATCTTTCCTGTATTTGCCTTTCCTGGATTTGCTTGCTTTGCATTGCATGGATTTGCCTTCCCTGGATTTGCCTTTCCATACCTGGATTTCCATTGCCTTGCTTTGCCTGGATTTGCCTTACCTGGATTTGCCTTTATTTTCCTTGCCTGGATTTGCCCTTCCTGAATTTGCCTGCCTTTGCCTTCCCTGGATTTGCCTTCCTTGGATTTGCCTTGCCATGCCTAGATTTGCCTTACCTTGTTTTGCCTAAATTTAAATTCCCTGGATTTGCCTTTCCTTACCTTGCCTGAATGTGTCTTTCCTTGCCTTTCCTGGATTTACCTTTCCTGAATTTGCCTGCCTTTGCCGTCCCTGGATTTGCCTTCCTTTGATTTGCCTTGCCATGCTTAGTTTTTTCTTACCTGGATTTGCCTTGCCTTGTTTTACCTAAATTTATATTCCCTTGATTTGTCTTCCCTTGCCTTGCCTGGATGTGTCTTTTCTGGATTTACATTGCCTGCATTTGATTTGCCTTTCTTCACCTGGATTTGCCTTTCTTTGCCTTGTGTGGATTTGCATTGAATGTATTTACCTTTCCTTGTCTTACCTGAGTTTGCCTTGCCTTGCCTTGCCTTGCCTTGCCTGGATTTGCCTTGTCTTGCCTTGTCTGCATTTGCCTTACGTGTATTTGCCTTGCCTTACCTTACATTGCCTTGCCTGAATTGGACTTGCCTTGCCTTACTTTGCTTGGATATGACTTGCCTGAATGTGCCTTTTCTTGCCTTCCCCGAAATTCCCTTGCCTGTATTTGTCTTACTTTGCCTTCGCTGGATTTGCCTTCAATGGTTTTACCTTGCCTTGCCTTGCCTTGCCTGGATTTGCCTTGCCTCGCCTTGCCTGGATTTGACTTGCTGGATTTGCCTTGCCTTGCCTTGACTGGATTTGACTTGCCTGGATTTGCCTTGTTTTGCCTGTATTTGCCGTGTCTGACCTAAACTTGCATGGTCTGGATTTGCCTTGCCTTCCCTTGCCTGGATTTGCCTTGTGTCTTTCTGCCTTGCCTTGCCTGGATTTGCCTTCGCTTAACTTACATTGCCTTGCCTGGATTTGCCTTGCTTTGCATTGCCTTGCCTTGCTTTTCCCGGATATGCCTTGCCTGAATTTGTCTTGTATTGCCTTGCCTGGATTTGCTTTTCATATATTTGCCTTGGCTTGTCTTGCATTGCCTGAATTTGTGTTGCCTTTATTTGAATTGCCTTGCCTTTTCTGGATCTCTCTTTTCTGGATTTGGTTTGCCTTGTCCAGTCTGGATTTGTTTTGCCTGGATTTGCATTACCTTGCCCTGCTTTCCCTTGATTTGCCTTGCCTTGCCTTGCCTCAATTTGCATTCTGTGGGTTTGTCTTGCCTTGTTTTGCCTTGTCTTTTATTTCCTGGATTTCCTTTTCTGGACTTTGGTTTGCTATGCCTAGCCTAAATTTGTTTTGCCTCGATTTGCATTACCTTGCCATTTCTTGCTTGGATTTGTCTTGCCTTGCCTTGTCTGAATTGACATTTCATGGATTTGCCTTGTCTAGCCTGGATTTGCATTGTCTGGACTTACTTTGCCTTCCCTTGCTTGAATTTGCCTTGCCTTGCCTTGCATGGATTTGCCTTGCTTTGCCTTCCCTTGATTTGCTTTGCCTTGCCTTGAATGGAGTTGCATTGCCTGGATTTGCCTTGCATCGCCATGTGTTGATTTGCGTTTAGTGTATTTGCCTTGTTTTGCCTTGCCTGGATTTGTGTTGCTTTTTCTTGCCTGGATTTGCGTTACGTAGATTTTTCTTGCCTTGCCTGGATTAGCCTTGCCTTGCCTTGCCTGGATTTGTCTTGCCTTACCTTGCCTGGATTTTTTCTACCTGGATTTGATTTGCACTGCCTTGTGTTAATTTACGTTGCCTCTATTTGTTTCTTTCACCTTTCGTGGATTTGCCTAGCTTTTCCTTGTCTGGATTTGCCTTCCCTTTACCATGCCTGGGTTTGCCTTGCCTGGATTTGCCCTGCCTAGATTTGTCTTGCCTTACCTTCACTGGATTTACCTTGCCTGGATTTGCCTTGCCTTGCCTTGTCTGGATTTGCCTTGCCTTTTTTTCCTTGCCTTGCCTTTCCTGAATTTGCCTTTTCTGGATTTGCTTTGACTTACCTTGCCTGGATTTGTTTTGCCTGGATTTGCATTAGCTTGCCTTCCCTCGCCTGAATTTGCCTTTTCTGGATGTGTCTTGTTTTACCTTTCCTGGATTTGCTTGCCTTGCCTTGCCTTGCCTGGATTTGCCTTGCTTGGATTTGCTTTTTCTTGCCTTGCCCGAATTTGCCTTGCCTTGCCTTGCCTGATTTTGCCTGCCTGTATTTTCCTTTCCTGGATTTGCCTTGCTTTGGCTTGCCTAGACTTGCCTTCCCTGTATTTGCCTTGCTATGCCT
>JAPYYA010005579.1:0-10669 GCA_028533165.1 Leontopithecus rosalia | reverse complement strand
TGTAAGTTTCCACTTATATGAAGTATCTAGCATAGTCAAATTCATAGAAACAAAAGGCCAGCTGCTGAGCCTAGGGGAAATAGAGAGTTGATTAATCAATATACAGTTTCAGTTATTTAAGATGAAAATGTGGAGACCTAGTATTCAATGTTGTGAATACACTCATCAGTACTGAACTACCCACTTAAGGATGGTTAAGATGGCAAACTTCATGCTTATTACCACATACATATATACACTTGTGGATAACACTTGAAGAAAGAAAGGAAATGGTTAACACAATATTGCAGAAGTCTCTCCTCTCTGGGATGTGATCTGAAAAGGGCACACAGGGAACTTAAAAAAAATTTCCTTGAGTTCAAGTACAAGTGGTTTTCATCATCCTCTAAAAGGATAAGCTCCTGCAAATCTAATTTTTAAAATCAACTCCCCAGGAAAGGGAAGGTGAGCCAGTACAAAAGCACTGAAAATAAATACTACAGGACAGGGAAGGCAAAAGGAAAGAACCATGAATTCTCTCAGTATTATTAACTTTATATTTTCTAAATAATAAAGGATCAATTTCTGTACAACAATTTAAAATTATAAATGGTACTAGTCAAACTAGATATACTTTATGTAACTACCAAGTATCTTTCTAAAATATGGAGCCAAGTAATATCAATCCCTCAGCCTTTCTATATTGCTCACCACAACAGGAGCAACAGGAGCCAGACAGGACAGGGACAGTCCTCGGTGGTCTGAACAAGGAGAAGCACAAAGAGGCACTGAGGGCCAGCGTTCTGCCTCAAGAAAGCAGAAGCTGGTGGCTACGCAGTTTGTTCAGAGGCCTCCCACTTCTGACTGGTTTCCTGCTAAGAAAAAAAGGATAAGGGTCAAAAATATACCCACATGGTCTCTTATGGGGTGGGGGGTAGAAATTAAAATGTCTAATTCTTCTCAATAGCTTTAAAACATGCGAATCAAATTCTAAATTTTCTACTATCAACTGGCTATATCAGCTGGAACTCAGGTCAGATATAGACAGGTCACCGAGGCTGACTAAAAATCACCTATATTTTACTCTTATTTTTATTCACAATGCTTTCAGAAAAAAAAGTTTTTGATTAAAATTTTTCTCATCATTCTACTCAAAGTATCATAGGCTCTTTATTCTATCAAATGAGATTCTTACTCTGAAAAATACAATGGAATTCTTTAAAAATAAAATGTGCAACCTCCAAATAGAATCTTGAGTCCTGCCCTATTCCCTAAATTTCAGATTCACATCTTCAATGTTCTTCACATTTCTACTTCAAAGTCTAGCCAGCATCTGAAACTTAACACAGTTGAAAGGATTATCATTCATATCCACCACTTCTCATATTCCAACAGCCATTTCTCTTCCAGGCTGGTGTCAAAGGCTGTCACAATGACCTTCCACTGAGCTGTTAACACTTAAACTGTCCATGGATGGCAAAGCGAAAAGACCACCAATTCTAACACTCCTTCTGGGGCCTCAGGGCCTGCACAGAGTTTTGTTCCTCCCAGCACCCAAAAGCACTCACCCCAGCTCCTGCAGACACTTACCTGCATGTTCCCTCCCATGACAGGTTGAGCACAGGGGGATCTAGTGAGTGGAGTCTGCCCCTCCCGGTGCCTCAGTGCTACTTCCAGCACCCACACCCCAGTTCCCACCAGCAAAGCGTTCAGAAAAATTATCCTGCTTCACTATCTCAGTCAGGTGACCAAATCAACAACAGTGATCTGTCACATTGAAAGTACACACCCTTTCCTTTGTAGGATGTGATGAAAAGGATACTTCATCTTTTCAGTCTTCCTCCCAGGCATCTATAAACCCAGATGTATTATGAGAAACACATTTGATAAATCCCTCTTGAGGAATATTCTACAAAATACATGACCAGTAGTCCTCAAACCTGACAAGGTCACCAAAAAAGAAAGAAAAGTCTGAGAAACTGCCACAGTCTAAAGGAAGCTAAGGAGACACAAAGACTAAATGTAATATGGTAACCTGCATAAGATCCAGGAACACAAAAAAGGACCTTGTTATAAACTGAATGGTTCTGGCCTGCCCAGAATCTTCATATGCTGAAGCTTTAACCTCGAATGTAATAGTATCTGCAGCTAGGGTGTGTGGGAGGTAATCAGCATTAGATGAAGTCATGAGGGCAAGGCCCTGGTCTGATGGAATTGGTACTCTTATAAAGAGACACAGAGAAATTGTTCTTTCTCTCTTCTGGTGAAAACACACCTAGGAAAGGGGTGTGCCGTGTGCAAGTGAGGAAGAGACTCCTCACTGGAACCCAACCATCCTAGCACCCAATCTCAGACTTTCCACCTCTAGATCTGTGAAAACAAATTTCTTTTGTTTAATCCATTCAGTCTATGGAATTTTGTTATGGCAGCTAACTGATACAGACCTTAAGTAAAAACTAGAGAAATCAATCATGTATAGAATTTAGTCAATAATAATGTATCAATATTACTTCACTAAATGTGACAAATGACCACACTAATGTAACAGTTTAACAATATGAAAACTGGAGGTAAGTTATTTAAAAACTCTACTATTTTCACAACTTTCTGTAAATTTAAAACTCTTCTAAAACACAAAGTGTATTTCTAAAAATTCGATGGCTTCCTATATTTTCTTAAAGCAAAGGCCTCCCAATCTCTTTTACTCATCATCTAATACTTATACCTTGTTTACACTGGTGTACCATGTTCATCTTTACAAGGGTTACACAGTATGAGTTACACACATGTACACGTTTGTCAAAATTGATTAAACTGCACACTTAAGATCGATGCATTTCTCTATATATGTTATACTTCAATTATAACTGTTTTAAAATATATGATTGCCTCATCACGAGACAGAGTTTTACTCCTGTTGCCCAGGCTGGAATGCAATTTGCTCACTGCAACTTTCATCTCCTGGGTTCAGGAGATTCTCCTGCCTCAGCCTCCTGACGAGCTGGGATTACAGGCATGCACCACCATGCCCGGCTAACTTTTGTATTTCTAGTAAAGATAGGTTTCACCATTTTGGTCAGGCTGATCTTAAACTCCTGACCTCAGGTGATTTACCTCCCCCAGCCTCCCAAAATGCTGCAGTTACAGGCATGAGCCACCTTACCCAGCCCACCTTACATTTCAAGTTACAGATGAACTGAACATCAGCACATCAGAAACTAACAAATAACACAAATATGCTCAATGATATATGATGTCTTCTAAATCACACATCTGGCTCTTTTCATGGCACAGCTCTCCCTTAGTCCAATTCCTTCCTCAAAATCTTCTCTCCATATTTTCCTTTAATCAAAATCACCTACTAAACTTTACACTACAAATAAAATCATCTGGAAAGCAAGGCCTGCAAAGGCAAACCTCAGATGCTAGATACTTTCTATCTTACAGCATGGTGTCACCTCACTTGATAACAGATCTTCTTTAAGGCCTACTAAAAAAATACTATAGCTACCTTGAGGTCACTCTGGAATTCTCAGTAATGATTAAACAACACAGAAGGAGTCAATGGCAATATCTTTTGCTCTTTTTCCTTCCCTGGCCTCAGCCTTATTGCAAAAAACTCCCTCCCTTCTGCTACCTGGCATGTTCTTACATTCCATGTGGACCAATAATTTCTATCATCTTATAAATTCCATACTTACTCTAGTAAAAAGTTAACTTTTTGTTACACTAAAGTCATTTTCTTCATCTGACATTAAACAACTACTTCTACAATTTTCTAATTTTTCAAAACACTGTTAATTTGCACACACCAAATCAACATACTTCTACGTTGTATTTTTGCACTTTTCATTTCCTGATTTGCCTTTTTCCTGCCAACTCATACTATTTGATCACAACAAATTTCTAAGCTTTTTCTCAACCTGGACTATTTACGTTATAAAAATGTCCCATGTTCTCTAAAATGCTCAATTTAAAAATAATAGCCAAATGATTTTATTCATCCAATTTTACAATAAGAGTTTTTAGTTATTTCAAGAACTTCATCAACAAGCAAGTCAATTCTTAGGTGCTTCAAAGAAACAATTGTCAGTATGAAAAGTTAAGGCTTATGTGGTATTAATCAAATATTCTCAAGACTTGCTCAAATAGAAAACAACTGTAAATATGCTCACATGATGCTTAATAATGGGGGTACATTCTTAAAAATGGATCATTAGGCAATTCACCATGGACATCACACTGGACTTATACAAACCTAGACAGTCTAGCCTACTACACATGCACCTAGATGGTACAGTCTATTACTCCTAGGTTGCAGACCTATACAGCAACTTACTGTAATGAATACTATATGTGTATCTAAACATAGAAAAGGTACTGTAAAAATACATCATAAAAGACAGAAAATGGTATACCTATATAGGACACTCATCATGAATGGAGACTGAAGGACTAAAAGTTGTTTTGGGGAAGTAGGGGGTGAATGAATGTTAAGGTCTAAGACATTGCTGTACACCACTATTGACTTTATAAAGACTTTACACTTAGGCTACACTGAAAAGTTCTTCTTTCTTCAGTTAACCTTGGCTTACTGTAACTTTTTTTATTTTACAAACTTTTAAACTCTTCTATAATTGCACTTAGCTTAAAACACACATTGTACATTTGTACAAAATATTATTTCCTTATATCCTAATTCTATAGGCTTTGTTCTATTTTTAATTTCAAAACTTTTTCTTAAAAACTAAGACACAAACACCCAGTAGCTTGGACCTACACTGGGTCCAGATCATGCACATCACTGTCTCCCACCTTCAATCTCATCGCACTGAAAGGTTTTCAGCGGCAACAACACGCATGTAGCTGTCACCTGCTATTATGACAGTGCCTTCTTCTGGAATATTTCCTGAAAGACCCACCTCAGGCTGTTCTATAGTTAACTTTTCTTTTTAATCAACAGAAGTACACACTAAAACAATGATAAAATGGGTAGAAAATACAGAAACCAGTAATATATTTAACATTATCAAATATTATGTACTGTACATAATTGCATATGCTATACTTTTACAGGGACTGGCTGCACAGTTTGTTTACACCAGCATCACCACAAAAACATGAGTAACTAAAAAATTATGAGTACTGCAGATTCACTAGGCAATGGAAATTTTTCAGCTCCCTTGTAATCTGTGGGACCAAAATCATATATGAGCTCTGATGACCTCACTGGCACTATGCAGTACATAACTGTACTACACAAATTAGGGCTATACATGGCTGTACAAATGTATAGTAGTCCCAAGCTACAAACTCAAGACCTTCAGCTAAACAAAGAAAGACATGTCAAAAAGTTTTAAGTCCTGTCTCCTTCCCCGGATTTTCCTGATTACTTCAGTACTGAAAAGAACTTTCTCTGATTGCTGAGATGTTTAAATGAGTTCATTACTATGAAAAAGGTGTGACATGGTAAAAGCCCATAAAACTGCATACCTCAACCATGCCTCGGCTTTCTATTGAAACTGCTCTCTGCGACTCAAATGCGACAGGCACGCAGTCCAAACCCATGCTATCTTGGCCCCTGCGACTTCTAATAAGTAATTAAGGACTGTGACTTCCACTCTACCCAGACAATGTGTAAACAAATGCTAATCTTGGCTTTTGTGAACCACTTAAGTAACATTCAGAATGTCAAGAGTCCCCTGGCCCTCCCCTGATGCTCATCTCTGCCCAGGGGATGATTCATAGAATCCACTAGCCCTCAGAACGTCTGAAGCCCCTCACCCCCACCACCACCCTCGCCCCTCACCCTCACTCCCGAGGTGGTTTTATGGGTATGAAAGGTCTTGACACCCTCCTTTTAGGCCACAGGTTGGAGAGACGCGAGTCCTCCGTGGCCACAGGCAATAAAGACCCTGCAATTTGGCATACTTTTGTCTTAATGTTGACTTTCTATGCTCAGGCCAGTACAACATTAGCATAAGAAAGAAAATATTTCGGCACGGGAGGGAGGGGTAAGCCTATGGCAGACACCGGTTCAGAGATAGGAAAGAAAGGGGGAAGAGAAAGAGAATGTGAACACAGGCCGGTCTCCCTAAAAGAAATGTCAATGTATATGGCTATCTCCCTTGCTCCTCATCAGCAATGTATTTTTTTACAGACACCTACACTGCATTTGCTGATACACTGGCAGCAACCTGTTAAAATCAGAAGTGTGTCATGCTACACTGCATATCAGGGTGGAAAACAGCGATGATCTTCCACAGGGCTGAGAAGATGAAAAACACTAAATTCTGATCAATATATTAATAAACAGAGAACAGTATTTTCTTCAAATACACGATTAATTTCACTACCAATACTTTATTCGCAGGATACACATTATAACTGCTGTTAAAGATGGGTGGGCATGACAGCAATAAGACATTTCAACAGAAGGCAGAATTATTTATTTTTTTCTATTTTATTATTTTTTATTTGACACTCGTTCCACCTAAGTTTATTTAAAAGAGTAAAGCGCAAGGCAGCCTGTACCCTAATGTCAGGTTTCCAGCTTGCTGCTAGGAAAAGCAGTCTGGATAAGAGAGAATCTGTGTTATAAATGAAATCCCCTGAGACTAAACAACATGCGCACATTCCAGCTAAGGACAGCGAACCAGTACCCCTTGTAAAGTGCTAACACTTACTTCTAGGTTAAGTACTACAAACAATTGTATGTGAAATTTCCAAAGTCAACTACCTTTAGCTTGGGGCTAGAGCAATCACCTAATCTCCCACACCCGGCATCAACAGCTTCCTTAAACCTTATGCTGAATTCTCCCAACGAAATACTTCTAAGCTTTGTTGAAGTAGCGCTGCTTTTCCCGTCACATTATTGTTGATTTCTCAGTAATCCTTAGGTCCTTTAACCATCAAACTCAATTGGCCTCATTTAAATGCCACCCTTCCCTGAACACTGCCAAGTGAGTTTTTGAGGCTCGGGCCAGGAGGTAAAGGTGGCTGCTTCTATCTACATGGCTGCATCTTTCTCAGCCAAAATCCTGGGAATAATTCCCTCTCACTTTTGTTCATAACTTCGGCCTTCCCCGAAACTGTTGCCTCTGTCTCTCTTAAACCACACTCCAATGCAAACTGTCGCCAAAGTGCAGTAGCACTTAAGCTTCTCTGCCCCTCGCACCCATCGACGCCATCGCTAATGCACCGTTCACAACTAGACCCACGCCTCAGCCTTTCCGGGGGTCGTTCAGAGCCACCTGCTGGGCAGGCACCACCACGCCGGCCTCTCCGGGGCACAGCCTTCCACTAAGTCTACCTCCCAGCCTGTGCACCCGAAGGGACCCAATGGCTGAGTCCCAGCCCCGCTGCGGCAGAGGGCAGGGACCAGCATGCACACCCTCAAGTCTACATGAAGACCCTCTCCGGGGCTGTCGGCGGCACTGACGCCCGGACCACCCCGGCCCTGGGCGGCGGATGGAGGTCTGGGGCGCACGCCACGGAGGCAGGGAGGAGGCCGGCGGGAGTGAAAGGTCACCGGGACAGGCTTGTCTCCCCCTCCCTTCCAGCAGCGGCGGGCCCCAGTCCCCATCCGTCTCCCAGACCCCCGGTCTGGCGGCACCACGGGCGCAAAACGCGGCGAGGGTGCGTGCCCGATGCCTGGGGGCCTCGCGGTACCTGAACCCACCTGGTCGAGTGGCAGCTGCACCGCGTCGCCGAGGGGCCGCAGCAGGGTGGAGTCCGTGGAACTGGCCGTGCCGGAGGGCGACGGAAAGGTTGAAACTAGGGACTGCTCTCTACTTTGCTCCCAGCTGCCGCCCGCGCTCACTGCGAGTGACCGCTCCCCGGCCTCCGACTTCCAGCAACTCCCAACACCTGTTCCCCACTTTGCCCAGCAGGTGCCGACGGCCCCACGGCACAATCGCGGCGTGGAACCCTGACGCGGCCGCCAATCAGAGAGCGCCGTCCACACTGCGCCCCTTCCCCGTGCCGAGGGGCGGGGCAAAGGGAGGGGGCTCGCCGAAGGCTGTAGGCTGAGGGCGCCTCACGGGCGCAGTGGGATGCCTTTCCGGGGTGAAACTTTAGAAGGGCGTCTTTGCCCCCTCACTCCTCCCTTTGTTCTCCCTGGAATGTCACGGCCACCCACCTCTCTCTAGGAGGGACAGCAGGCAACCTAGGGGTGGGCGGTGGCCCCCCAAAAAAGGAGCGAAGTGAGGGACTTCCCAAGCATTGCTGGGACATTGGGGACCAAGCTTGGGCCTGGGAGGAGGGGGACGGTAAGCCGAAACTAGCTGAAACGCCCCTTTGTCTTTGAAACTGCTGTGTAAAAGCCCAAAGTTGAGAACAATCCGGTGGTCTGACCCTTTCAGTCCCCTTCCAGCTGCACCTGGGCCTTCCAGGTGAAGCGAGGTGTTCCTGGGTTGGATGTCTATGGTCGCAGGGATACCGACTCACCTTTGTAGCGTTAAAGTTTAGTTCTTTGGTCGCCAGCCTCTCTTATTGAATGTCCTGCCTTCCTCCTCAAAGAGGCGGTTTTTAAGCATCCCTTCACCCCCTGAGCACAGTCACCCTCAGACTTTTGAATTCTGCGTGTCCACATACCTTCTGGGTGTTGAGGGAGGGTGTGTGTGTGTGTGTGTGTGTGTGTGTGTAATTCATATGCCCCAAACTTCATAAAAGTAATCCATTTGAGCTCTTTGAAAATGCAACATCAACTTTTGTTCAGCAGACTTTTAGAAGAAGAATGCCACAGGAGGGTTCCTAATTCCCCTTGGGAGCTCAAGACATAAGGGTTTGGCAGTTTGTGATTCGGGTAAAAATAGTGTTTACTGTAAGTTTAATCGCATGTTTTCATACTTTTGGTAGAATGGCTCAATAATCCTCACAAGCTGTGAGACAGCATCTTTCAACTAAATTGAGGCACTGAAAAGTTATGTAATTTGCCCAAGAACACACAACTCAGTAGATCAGAATCCGAGTAACCTACCTCCAGAGCTGACCTTGCCACTAGATCTTTGTGTTCCTCACACCTAAAGCCATTCCAGAAATTCCCATCAGCTACCATTTGCTTTATGACTAGTTCGGGATCTTGAACAATAGGACAGCACAGATAAGAAGAATACACCCACTTTGGTAAATTGGTCCATGGGCTTTAGTTTATTTGAAAAAGAAGCAGTTGAACTAATCAATGCAGTCCCTTTCTGCCTACAATTGAGTGCTCAATGTAATCTTAGTTTGGTAGATTCTCAGCTGAAACTGAATAGAGGCTGGAAGGAAGAATAAGAAAAAAACCTGAACCTTCAGTCAACCTGGAGAAGTGTTCCAGTGGGAATTGTAATCAATTAGAGAGCAACCTATTGGGTTAGGTTTTTACTAAAGAATATTAATCCAAAAATATAGATTTCTCTATTAATACAGTATTAGAAAAAAAGAGTTTTTTATTTTCTTCACTTTGGAAACATGCAGAGGAAGCATACAGCTGGCAGAGCATACAAACTGAAGGAAAAATTGAAATACCATTTTAAACCATTAAAGATGTGTGTTGGGAGCATACTGCAACCTAGAGTGGGCAGCACGGAGATACAGTCTCTGTGTGCCATCACGCCCAGCTAACTTTTGTACTTTTTGTAGTACCAATAATTTCTACAAAAAGAGTTTCCTTAGGCTGAGTTTTTATTTTAGTCACACATGACAGAACATAGCCTATATTTGGGCTTACTTCACCTAAAAGCCTTAACAGAGTTTTGTGTTTACAGAAGTAAATAGGGTAACAACTAGTTTTGATCTATTTTGAGCTTTTACAAACTACACAGTAGAAAAGGATTTCAAAAGAACAAGCAGTAATTATATAAAGATTTTCATGGATGAAAGTTAAGCAAATGAATGTATAACTTCTTTGGATTATGATATTACTTTGTGGCACATTTAAATTTATTACCCTGATTGATGATTTTGAAAATTCCAGGCACCGTTAGACTCCATCCGTCTGTACAGTATTTCTCTAATTCTATACATATTTATCTTTTATAGGTTAGCATCCACCTGTTAATCCATTAAACAATACTACATTATTCTAGGACAGGAGCCGGGAATTTTGGTCTTATAGCATCAAACTACTCTATTACTTTTTAATAGAATATATTCCACTACTGGTTCTTAGATACTTATGTCGGAGAGTACTTAAAATTGTTCCCTGCAGTTGCTTGAGTGTCATTGAAAAACAAAAGAAAAAAATCAACTCATGTATATCTGATACCACCCAACAAGAAAGAGAGAGTGGGTCTCCGTGGGGTTCCAGGACCATCTTTATTAGAATCACTCAGGATGCTTATTGAAAACCCAGATTCCTGGGCAATAGTCAACACATAAAAGAATCAGAATGTGCTATGTCTGAGCCCTACAATCTGCCTTTTATCAGTGTTCATGGGTAATCCCTAAGTACCCGGTGAAGTTTAAGAACCATTGCCATGGGCCTTTAATACCTCTCATTTTGTTAAGAACTTGTTATAATTCGGCAAATGCAAAAATAATTCGCATATGTTGATTCTTACACCAGGACAAGTAATTTAATTAGATTTTATTCTGTTTCTAATTTACAAATAATGAATCCATACTTTTCCTATGCTAAATGTGAAGTAAATTCACTAACATCAAATCAGCACTAGTAACTATGACAACTAACATTACTAGACCCATT
>JAPYYA010005578.1:0-10672 GCA_028533165.1 Leontopithecus rosalia | reverse complement strand
CTCCTCTCTCTCTCCCCCTCCTCTCCCCCATCTTCCTCTCTATCTCTCCTTTCCAACCTTTGAGCTTGGATTCAAGCTGTCCTGGAAGTCACCTCCCCATCATTTCTTATAGTTTTCTTTTTTAATTTTGTTTTTGTTTTTTTTTTCAGAGGGAGTCCTGCACTGTCATAAGGTCTGAAGTGCAATGGTGCAATCTCAGCTCACTGCAACCTCCATTTCCCAGGTTCACGCAATTCTTCTGCCTCAGCCTCCAGAGTAGCTGGAATTATAGGCACACACCACCACACTTGGCTCATTTTTTGTATTTTTAGTTGAGACAGGATTTCACAATGTTAGTCAGACTGGTCTCAAACTCCTGACCTTGGGACCCACCCACCTAGGCCTCCCAAAGTGCTGGGATTACAGGTGTGTGCCACCGTGCCTGGCCCATTTTTTGTAGTTGTATAATGATTTCTAGTTTCAGGTCTTGTGTTGAGGTTTTACCCATTTTGAGTAGATTTTGTGTTGTGTAACACAAGGGTCCTGTTTCCTTCTGTTGCATATGAGTATTGGTTTCCTTAAAACCACAAATGATGAAAATCTCCTATCCCCATGTGTCTTTCTGAAAAGGCACCTGGGACAGAGGAGCCACCTGCAGACTCCAAAGCCCCACCTGAGGGAGGCATGGTGAAAAGAGAACTCCGTGCTCTGCAACTTACCATCACCTCTGTGGCCCGACCACAGAATCTGTGAATTAAGACTTCCTGGAAGAGGAGTGGTGCTCGTGTATCTCCATTTTCTGCTCACATGAAAGATGTGTGGTGTAATGGCTTCAAACTCCATAGGATGAATGAGGGTGAGGGAGAGGAGAAAAGAAAAGAGAGAGAGAAGGGAGAGAGACAGAGGAGAGGGGAAAGGAGAGTGATGAAAAGAGACAAATATGAGTGAGAAACAGAATGGGCAAGATGATTAGCAGGCTGAAAGAAGGAGAGCATAATCTAAGAGGTCAAAGGGAGCACTGCAGAGGGAAGCATTCTGAAGGAGAGAGCAGGAGGGGCAGATCAAACAGGGGCAATGATGGTGAGTGATTGACAGGGTGTGCTGGAGGGCTGGGTTTTGCTTTTACTGGGAAGAAAATAATGTTCTTTTTTATCAAAAGCCTTGGGTGACACCAGCAGCTCCTCTGTGCTCCATTCTCACGAACCAGCACCCCAGACTGGTGAGTGCAAACACACACACACACACATGCACATTCACGTGCACACATGCTCACTCACTTGCACACACAGACACACAGACACTCACATACTCCAGATACACGTATATTCAAATGCACACACACATGTACTTGCACACATACACACACAGATTTATACATGCACACTTGTGTTCTCACATACTCGCATGTACATGCACACACTTGCATGAGCACACTGACATACACTTAACATTTTCTGTTTAATGCTTTCTGTTTGCCCCTGGTGTAAATCAGTGCGTGCCAGAAAATTTTGCCCAATCACTGTGCTGTCTTCAGTAGGCGAACTGTGGGGAATTTCATCACAGCCCATGGTGCCAAGTTTTGAAGAGGTTGTTCCTAGTGTGGTTGTCTTAGCTTGAGCGAGGTCTTCCCTGGGAGTGGCATCTGGCCCAGCCCCACGCGGACCCCACCAGGCCCTGTTGCCTGCACATTCTCCATTTCATCTCCCAGAGCAGGCTTCATCCGTGGTCTGTGAAGTGGGCTGCAGAACCATCGAAGTGTGGAAATAGAGTTTGGAAACTTACATGTATCTACGCTTTATCTTACATTTAAAATTTTCCTTTACCTTGTATAGGTATAATGTGTATATTAGTGGGCATTAGTGTATATTATTGAGCATTTGAATGATCATTAAATAAAAATGCAATATGGCTGCATACCCGGAAAGATTTTGCTATTAGTGCTATGTTATCAGGAAAGCTTGGAATGGCTGGGCCTGCCTTCTGGTCACGGTCTCTGCATCTTTTCTTGGATAATCTTTATGTCCATTCTCCAGTTCAGTCAAATGTCATCATTTAACAATTCGCACCTCTCTTCCTTCTACTCCCATGCTTAAAAACATTTAGTATCTTCCCCATATTTTTTAATGCAGTTATGAATATGAGTTGTTTTTTTTTTGAGACACAGTTTCACTCTGTTTTTCAGGCTGGAGTGTAAGGGCACAGTTTTGGCTCACTGCAACCTCTGCCTTCTGAGTTCAGGCAATTCTCTTGCCTCAGCCTCCTGAGTAGCTGGGATTGCAGGTGTGTGTGACCACGTCCAGCTAATTTTTGTATTTTTAATAGAAATAGTGTTTCACCATGGTGG
The DNA here is from genome assembly GCA_028533165.1 of Leontopithecus rosalia. Lineage (NCBI taxonomy): Eukaryota > Metazoa > Chordata > Mammalia > Primates > Cebidae > Leontopithecus > Leontopithecus rosalia. Next base: position 8,349 of record JAPYYA010005578.1, on the reverse strand, counting down.
CCAGGCTGGTCTCGAACTCGTGACCTCAAGTGATCTACCAGCCTTAGCCTCCTTAAGTGCTGAAATTACAGGCGTGAGCCACTGCACGTGGCCAAGAATGTTTTGTTATAGTTTGCAAGAATTGCTTTTTTTTGGCTTTAGTTCTTTTTACCCTGTAACTAGATCCCTGGGCTTCTTTGAATTTCTGGGATGAGTCTCCATCCTGCAACCTATTTTCCCCTTGCTTGGCAAAACTTCTTCTTTGCCCTCCTTGCCCACTGGTCTAACTTTGACTCATCCCCCAGGACTCTGCTTAAGTAATATTTACTCTGGTAGGCCTTTTCTGATCCCATAGACTTGCTACCTAGTCTCATAGTATCTTGTATTTTTCGTGACTTGTCAGGAGAATGGAGAACTTGTCTGGGTTCTCTAGATCCAGTGGTGTGGAGGTAAATGCTTAGCAACTGACTCTGAAAAATGCAAGAACTTGGCTGGTAGTATTTGCACATTTCTGTGTTGTAAAGAGGATTGTCATGGCCGGATTCAGGCTACCAAGCTGAAATCACTGAACGATGAGTTGGGATGAGATGCAGGGTAGCACACCATCTTGTGATATTTCTACCATATAGACGCAGTAGATGCATCATAAGCATAGATAATAAAATGTAGTAAAATAATTAGAATATGAGAAGTTGTAGGTATTACTATTGTCTTAATATAATTTAGTTGGAAGTTTAATGCATTTTAATAATGACTTTATTTAACAACTAACTCTTAAAAATTCCTGAAAATTTAATAACCTGGTCTCATTCAGTGGTTTGAGCCAGGACTCGAGATCCCTTGTGTCAAGTACAGACAGACCACATTTTTTGCATTGATTGCAGACATTGGAATAGTGAACATGTATATGGGCTGCCATTTCTTGGAATTTACTGTACCTTTGAATTAGCGACTTACTTGCTTATACTGGGATGTTTTGCATTGTACTAGCTTTCATATGAGAATAAGTATGCATACAAAAGGGGAACGCCTGATCTCAGGTGGTCCACCCGCCTCTGCCTCCTAAAATGCTGGAATTACAGGGATGAGCCACTGCACCTGTCTGGGAGTTGCAATTCTTACATCAGGTAAAACAGACTTTAAACCAGTGAGATTAGGTAGGGCAATGAAGGGCATTGTTACATAATGATAAAGGCTAACAAGAAGAGTTAACTATCCTAAATATATGTGCACCCAACACTGAAGCACCCAGATTCATAGCACAAGCTCTTCTTGGCTTGCAAAATAACATAGACAACCACACAATAATAGTGGGAGACTTCACCTCCCCACTGAACCAGTAGTCAGATCATCAAGGCAAAAAATTAACAACAAAATGCTGGACTTAAACTCAACACTTAACCAATTAGACCTAAGTAGTCTTCTCCAGAACTCTCCACTCAACAACCACAGAATATACTTTCTTCTCATCTGTACATGGAACGTACCTTAAGATAAATCATATGCTCAGTCATAAAGCAAGTCTCAGTAAATTAAAAAAAAAACATGAAATTCTATCAAGGACACTCTCAGACCACAGTGCAATAGAAGTAGAAATAAATAGCAATAAGATCTCTTAAAATAGCACAAATATGGCCAGGCATGGTGGCTCATACCTGTAATCCCAGCACTTTGGGAGGCTGAGGCAGATGGATCACAAGGTCAGGAGTTCAAAACCAGCCTGGCCAATGTAGTGAAAGCCCATCTCTACTAAAAATACAAAACATTAGCTGGGCATGGTGGTGGGTGCCTGTAATCCCAGCTACTCTGGAGGCTGAAGCAGGAGACTCACTTGAACCCAGGAGGCAGAGGTTGTAGTGAGCCAAGATTGAATCATTGTAATCTAGGCCAGGTGACAGTGCAAGACTTCATCTCAAAAAAAAAAATACATGGAAGTTAACTTGCCCCTGAATAAATCCTGGGTGAACATTGAAATGAAGGCAGAAATTTAAAAAAACTTTGATTTAATTACGATAGGTACATAGCTTGCCAGAGTCTTCTGGGATTTCTCTTCACACAGCTAAAGAAATGTGAAGGGGAAGTTTATACCTCTAAATACCTTCACCAAAAAATTAGAAAGATCTCAAATTACCTAGTAACCTAAAGGAACTTGGAAACAAAAGAACCAACCAACCTGAAAGCTTGTGAGAAACACATAAATAACTAAAATCAGAGAATAACTTAATAAAATTGAGATGCAAATGTCCATACAAAAGATTAATAAAACCAAGAGTTGCTTCTGTGAGAAAAATAAGCAATATTGATGTGCTGCTAGCTGGATCAACCAAGAACAAAGATGATCCAAATAAGTCGAATTGAAAATGACAAAGACGATGTTACAACTGATCTTACAGAAGTGCAGAGAACCCTCAGAATACTATGAACAATTCTATACAGACAAGTTAGAAAATCTAGAGCAAATGGATACATTCCTGGAAATATACACTTTCCCAAGATTGAATCAGAAAGAGAGTGGAACACTGAGTAGACCAACTGAAGCAGTAAAACCTACCAATGAAAAGAAGGCCCTGGACCTGATGGATTAAAAGCTGAATTCTAAATTCAAAGCCTTCCTGAAACTACTCTAAAAATTTGAGGAGGAGAGACTCCTCCTTAATTCATTCTATGATGCCGGCATCAGCCTAATACTAAAATCTGTCATGTCTCTGAAGCAGAGACATGACAAAGAAAAAACTTAAGGCCAATATCCCCAATGATCATAGAAGCAGAAACCTTCAATAGAATACTAGCAAACTGAATCCAGCAGCACATCAAAAAGTTAATTCACCTTGATCAAAGAGACTTTATTCCAGAGATGCAAGGTTGGCTCAGCGTTTGCAATCAATAAGTGTGATTCACTTTATAAACAGATGAAAAGCAAAAAAAAAATTATCTCAAAAGATACAGAAAAGCTTTTGATAAAATCTAACGCTGCTTCATGATAAAAACTCTCTACAGGCTGGGCACGGTGGCTCACACTTGTAATGCCAAAATTTTTGGGACTAACATGCAAAGATCACTTGAGCCAAGAAGTTCAAGTCCAGTCTGAGCAACATAGTGAGATCCCTGTCTTTCAAAAAATAAAATGAATTAGCCAGTTGTTATTGTGCATGCCTATAGTCCCAGCTACTTGGGAGGCTGAGGCAGGAGGATCGCTTCAGCTGAGAAGTTCGAGGCTGAAGTTAGCTGTGATCATGCCACTGTACTCCAGTCTGGGCAACAGAGTGAGACCTTACCTCAAAAAACAAAACATAGAATAATAAAATATAGTAAAATATAAAATATGAGTTATACAGTAGATAATACAAAAGAGGTGGGAAGCATGTCTCCAGTGGTGCCCCCTGGTGCACCCAGCATTCTTGGCTCAGAACATGGAACCTCTAAGCCCAGGGAAGGTCAGTGTGGGTTACTAGTATTTCCTGCCAGGGCTCCATGGGGGAATGAGGGGAGAGTCCTGTGGTTGGGGAGATGGAGTGCTCTGGAGAATGACAGGATAAATGACAGTCATGCTGAAACTTTGTGTTCTAACTCAGGGAACCACATATCCATGTGGTTGAGGGCATTCTGGATTTGGAGATATGTGGCCCAGACACAAGCAGAGTGGGAGCTTGTCACTGGTGGATAAGGAGGATTAGGGTTAGTGCAGGTGATGTAGGAGTCGGGAAACAGACGATGGGGCATCGCAGAGTCAGATGTGGAGAATGTGGCAGAGGGTGAGGAGGCAGGAAGAGGCCCTCGGCAAATGTTTAGATTCCCTGATCCTGCCTCTGTGGCTCCACATGGCCTTGACTGGGAGACCCTAAAGGGCCTCTGCTGTGACAGATTTCACTGATTAGTCACAGCAGTCCCAGGAGTGCTGAAAGGACTACTAAATAAAAATATTGATGGATATTTTGTCAGATGTTTGTCATTGTTATTTATGATACAGTGTCTCTATATTTTAGCCTGGAGTGCAATGGTGCAATCTTGGTTGATCGCAAATTTTACCTCCTAGCTCAGGTCATCCTCCCAGCTCAGCCTTCCAAATAGCTGGGACTACAGGTGTGCACTACCATGGCCAGCTAATTTTTCTTTTTTCTTTTTTTTGGTAGAGACAGTTTCTCCATGTTGTTCAATCTAGTCTTGAAGTCCAGGACTCGGGCGATCCCCCTGCCTTGGCCTCTCAAAGTGTTTGTATTACAGGCATGAGCTACTACACTGTTTTTTTAAATTACATATTATTTATATCTTTTTATATAGTTAGCAAATTATCCCTTCAAAATTCTATGCACGTATTTGTCAGGTCCTTTTCTAGTTTCTGTGGGACAATTGTGTTGATTCAAACACACACACACACACACACACACACACACACACACACACACAATATATATATATATATTTAAGGAGAAATGCAGAAGGAATGTCTCCATCCAAGACCAGGATTTCTGCTTCTAGGAGAGCAGCCTTTCTGGGGCATCTGAAGCCTCAGAGAGCCTCGTGTCTATCCCCAGAGGTCCCTTAATAATTGAATGATTGACCACTGAGGGAGGAGAGTCATGGGCAGGTCTGGGTCTCACCTGGTCTCCAGTCAGGAGCCCTGTGTGAGGCCTCAATTTGCTGTTACAGGAATGTGGGAAGTGTCTCGTCATTCTTACCCCTTGATTAAGGCATGTCTGGCATTATTACACATGTATGGTGTATTCCCGATGCCATATATGTACAGGCAAGCTTTATTATGTATGAACTGGATTTCACATGAAAGTTAGAGTGGCAATTTTTTTTATAATTAACTCTTTAAAAAGTATAAATATCACAATATATTATCCGAAGCTCCTAAATGTAGTGAAACTGGTACCAGAAACTGCTATTCATCTTTGGACAGAAACAGCAATAGCATTAATGAAACTGGTTCCCAGACGAGTATGTACCACTTGTTCCTGTGCCTTAGGGAAGAGAGGAGGTTATACCACAGGCATTATTGATGCAGCAATTCATGATAGTTGTTTCCTATTAACAATGATAAAATTAAGTTTACATTTTTAGTTTGTGTGGAAGGTGAACTCTTGTTCTTTTGAGGGCTATCTCTCAAGGTGTTGACATCAAGACCACTCATTCCAAAATGCATCAGAGATGGGAATTTAAACCTCTTCACAAAGCAAACCACTGGTAATTAATAGGAAGTATTCAACATTGTTTTATTTATTTATTTATTTTTAATTGCATTTTAGGTTTTGGGGTACATGTGCAGAACATGCAAGATTCTTGCATAGGTACACACATGGTTTTATAACTGATCTCCAGTAACATAGCAACATCATTTTTTGGAACACAATTTTCTTGATCCCATAAGAAGTTACAGGATAAGAAAATCGGTAGTTAAATGACAGCAGTCTTGTTACAGGACAGTCATTTCCCAGGTGTATGTCACTCATTCTGCTTTCAGTGTTGAGGCCATGACCGTGAAGCGGAACCATCCTGCATTGCACACTGTGACCACAGGGGGCGTCCAAACTGGTTTTTCTGCCCCTACATGGTGCTCACAGGTGGTGTACCCACAGGCAGAGTGTGGCATGTAGGGCGTCCACAGCGAGGAGGAGAAGGGCTCCAGGTTCCTTAGGACTCACCAGATGGGGCAGTGCAGCAGCTTTGGGATGACTTGGGCCTGCGTCCTTGGAAGAGACAGCTCCTGTCCACAGTGCTGACTGCTGAGGAGGGAGCTTCAGTGCAGTTTCACCCCAGCGCGGCTCCTCGGGTGGTTTTTCTACATTGTGAGTATAGAAGCTTTCATTCTGTGGAATGTTCTGTTATTCCTGTCTGGGTCTCACTCATTTTTCACTTTTTCTGTTAATACTATGTATTTTACAGTATTATTCATTCCCCTAGTGCTTTTGAGGGTGGCAGAGTAGAAGGCTATAGTATTTTAGGCCTTAGGACTTTTTCTGAGGGAAACTCCTCCATGTAAATGGAGAGAAAGGGGAGCTCTATCTGTGGGAGGCAGGGGAAACCCTGCCCAAGTTGCATGTTGGAGCCAGGCCCCGGTTTGATTGTGCTGCATCCAAGCCTCAGGTGGAAGGAAAAGAATCCCAGCCACCTCCAAGGTTTGCTGATTTTTTTCTTTTTTCTTTTTTTTGAGACAGGGTCTGGCTCTGTTGGCCAGGCTGGAGTGCAGTGGTGGATCCCAGCTCACTGCAGCCTCCACTTCCTGGGCTCAAGGGATTCTCCAGCCTTAGCCTCCCAAGTAACTGGGCCTGTGCCACCATGCCCAGCTAATTTTTTTTTTTTTTGTATTTTGTTGTAGAGATGGAGTTTTGCCATGGTACCCAGTCTGGTCTCAAACTACTGAACTCAAAGCAGTCCTCCTGCCCCAGCTTTCAAAAGTTCTGAGATTATAGGTGTTAACTACCACACCTGGACTGCTAATTTTTTTTAAAAAAATAATCTGCATTCCCACTTTTGGAACACAGGGGACACTTTTCTTCATCCCCTGCATCACTTGTCCCCTCAGTCCCTCCAGTCACAGCCACCTGACCAGGGGAACTAAGCTTTTGTGCTGCTTAATGCCCTCTTTGCAGAAATACCTGTTCAGGGTCTCTGCCTAGTCTTGAGTGGATCATTTGTTTTATTGTTGCTACCTAGTATTGTTAATGTGTTGCATATATTCCATAACAGCCCCTTAGGAGATAGGTGATTCCCTGAAACTTTCTCCCAGCCTTTCTCATTGGGTTGTTTCCTTTGCCTTGCAAAAACTTCTCACTTTGGTGGAGCTATGCATGTCTATTTTTGCTTTTGTTGTTGGAATTTTGGTGCCCAATTAAAAAAATTTTACAAATAATTCCATTCTCAATGAGATTGCAACCCGGTTTATTTCCTCTCTCCCTCTCTTCCTTTCTTTTTTCTTCCTTCTCCTTTTCCCTTCTTGTCTCCCTCTCCCTCTGTCTCATCCTGTCCTATCCTGTCTGTACCTTCCCATCCCATCCCATCTCCCTTCTCTTTGCAACCTGTGAGGATGGATTTAAGTTGCCCCAAAAGTAAGTTTTCTCTATTCTTTCTTTCCTTTATTTTTTTTTTGAGACAGAGACTTGCTCTGTCACCAGACTAGAGTGCAGTGGCACAATCTTGGCTCACTGCAACCTCTGCCTCCTGGGTTCAAGCAATTCTTCTGCCCCAGCCTCCTGAGTAGTTGGGACTACAGGTGGGTGCCACCACACCCGGCTAATTTCTGTATTTTTAGCAGAGACAGGGTTTAACCATGTTGGCCAGGATGGTCTCGATCTCTTGACCTCATGATCTGCCGACCTCAGCCTCCAATGTGCTGGGGTACAGGAGTGAGCCATGGCGCCCGGCCCCTCTATTTTTTCTTATAGGAATTTTATGATGCTTCATGGTTTCAGGTCTTGTGCTGAGGTTTTAAATCCATTTTGCATTGATTTTTGTTCATTGTGTAACAAAAGGGTCCTGTTTCATTCTTTTGCGTATGCAAAAGAACGGTTTTTCCAAAAGTATTTAATGAAGTAAATCTCTGTTTCCATTGTGTCTTTCTGATATCTGATGCTGATTTCATTTGCTTTGGAAGTATACCCAGTAGTGGGATTGCTAGATCATATGGTAGTTATATTTTCTATTTATTTTTTTGAGACAAGGTCTCATTCTGTTGTCCAAGCTGGGGTACAGTGTAACAGTCTTGGCTCACTGCAGTTTCCATGTCCCAGGCTCAAGAAATTTTTCCACCTTAGCCTGAGTACCTGGGACCACAGGCATGTGTCACCATGGCTGGCTAATTTTTGTAGATGGAGGGTTTTACTGTGTTGCCTTGGCTGATCTTGAACTCTTGAGCTTAAACAATGCACCCAAATTGTCTTCCGGTAGTTGTATTTTCAAATTTGGGGGGAAGTCCCATCTCTTTACCATAAGGTATATACTAACTTATCTTTCCTTAAACTGGAAAAAAGAGTTCCTTTTTCTCCAAATTCATACCAGCATTCTTCTTTTTAAGATTTTTTTTGTGGCCAGACATGGTGGCTCATGACTGTAATTCAAGCACTTTGGGAGACTGAGGTAGGCAAGATCACTTAAACCCAAGAATTCGAGACCAGCCTAGGCAACATGGCAAAACTTCATCTGTACCAAAAATTTTTAAAAGCCAGGCATCATGGTGCATGCCTGCAGTTCCAGGTATTCAGGAGGGTGAGGTGGAAGGACCACTTGTGCCTGGGAGGTGAAGACTGCAGTGAGTCATGATTCATGCCACTGTCCTCCAGCTTGGGTGACAGAGTGAATACTTGTCTCAAAAAAAGTTATAAAAACTTTTTTTAGTAACTTTCATTCCAGTAAGTGAAATAGCATCTGTGT
>JAPYYA010005577.1:0-10674 GCA_028533165.1 Leontopithecus rosalia | reverse complement strand
AGAAATTCAAACCATCATCAGAGAATATTACAAACAACTCTATGCACACAAACTAGTAAACCTGGAAGAAATGGATAAATTCCTAGACACCTGTGTCCTCCCAAGCCTAAACCAGGAGGAAGCCAAAACTATGAATAGACCAATAACAAGGTCTGAAGTCGAGGCAACAACTTAATTTCTTTAGAGAAAAGCTGATAATTGGAAAGAGAAATCGTCCTGCAGGAGGCTCGGGACCTCTGGGGATGCCACAGACACTCTTGTCTGGGCCAACTTCCAGTGAAGTTGGAGGCGGTGTGAGTCCAGCAGCCTTTCCTTCGCACCTCACCTCTGCTGCTCTGACTGGACAGACGGTTTCTAAACGTGTTCACCACATGTCTCATTTACGGGGAAGCTGGAAACTGTGAATGTGTGCCTTTATTCAGGAAGTCAGCCCCAGCCCACACATTGCTTGGTGCTGCATCTGGCCAAGCAGGGGTGGGGAACAGCAGCAGGTGGTCCCTGGAGTGCTCAGTGCAGGTGGCAGTGACGGCAGAATGTGCTCCTGATTGTGATGCTGAACGAGGAAACCCTAAATAACATATGCCGGACAGCGAGCACTCGCTGTTCTCATCGGAGGGCCGGACGTCACCTGCCAACAGCATGACGTGGTTCTCAGCCTCTGACCACCGCTGAGGTGTCTGCTTCATGAAAAGGGCCCAAGCGGCATTTCCATGTGAGAATAGTAAGACGCGTCCTCCTCCATCCATGGTGGCTGCATTAATGGAAGGAGAAGCCTTGCCAGCTGTTGACTTTAAGACTGGAGGCTGAGCCCCTCACTGACGCATTCTGCACAGCGTCGTGATGGACAGTCTGCACCACAGCAGAGCACCTGGGGTGAGCCCAGCTCCCACCCTGACCACTGAAACCGTGGGCAAGTTTTTAAAAAGGTCGACTTTGCCTCAGTTTTCTTCTCTAGAAAATGAGATCGTATAATTGATCCCCTAGAGTTGTGTCGATATTTATGAGTGACTGGTATTTACACAGCTTAAGATGGTACCTGGCATGTGGTAAATGCTGTCCAAGTTGGCTATTTTTGCTTACTCAGCAGGTATTTATTGGGTGGCACTTACATTCTAGGCCTTGGGGAACCTGCAGTGAACAAAACAGACAAATCTCTGCGCACAGATCTGACATCATGTCTAGACCACTCAGAGAAGAGCTTCTGGTTGTCTCCTTTCTGCTACTTTTCACCAGGCACAAGGTCTGAGATCCAACAAACACGATGTGATATCTGAAGGTCTGAAGAGGAAGAAATTTGTGTCACCAAAACATAAATTTAACTAAATTAATAGTGCTCAGCTATCCTCCAAGATGACCACTTCCCAAGCTCACCAACAGGCTACAAACACACCACACTCATACATTCACACATACAGGCACATGCAGGGACATGTTCACACACACATGCATTCACACGATGCACACAGGCACACACCCACACCACACATTCACAAATACAGGCATGTGCATGGACATGTACACACACACACACACATGCATTCACACATGACCACAGGCCCATGAATGTATGTGCACACACCGTGCACACATGCACACACCCACACCACACATTCACAAATACAGGCACGTGCATGGACATGTACACACACACACATGCATTCACACATGCACACAGGCCCATGAATGCATGTGCACACAGTGCACACACACATATGCACACACACACCACACTCGCATAGGCATGCATTCACACACAGGCATAGGTGCACATGGGCACAGCACAAACATGAAGATGCAAACACACATTTTTGTGCACACTATTCTCCATATGTACTTATATGCGTGCCCACACACATGCACACCCATGAAAAGATGTATAAATGTGACAGCTCACACGAATGTACACAAACTCATGCACATTCATGCATGCATGTATTCACACATGCTCATGCCACGCCCACTTTCATGTGCACACTCACACCTGTGCACACATATGCAGCCTCCCCCCTGCCTGCTCTTCCATCTCCCCCAGCCCCTGCCTTTGCAGGTCACCCTTAGCCACACACATCTGACTTCTGGCTCCTGCTCTACTCTTAACACCTGATTCCTTTCAGCCTTGGCCCTGGACGTTGCTGGTGACTGCTCCTTCGTGAGCCCCTTTTCCGTGACTGCCTTGGTCATTTTCTGGCTCCCTCGTGGCTGTCCTCTGCTCACTGCTGTCATCTCTGTTTGGCTTGAAAGCCCGAGGGTTGGCATCACCTCCAGCATCTTCGCTTCCTGCCACGGGCATGTCTTCAGAGATCCGAATCAATCCCTTAGATATTCCAAACTAACAATGATGCCAATCTTTGTTTGTCTGAAGCTCATTCTAGAACCTCAGATCCACATCCCCAGGTGACGGAGTCCTGTTCTCAGCTTCAGAGTAACTCCTGCCACTGCCCTTCCCTCACCTTTTCCAGGCCATTGGGTGCCGTGTGCACTCAGCTGGAGCCTGCTCAGTCCACTCACTGCCCACATGTTTCTCTGCCACAGTTTCTCCGTGACCACCCCTCCCAGGCTCACTCCTGCCACCTGCTCCCTGGGGATCACTTGGCAGACTGTACCCTGGAAGTCCATGACACTTTGTGCACTGCAGGCAGCACTTAGTCAACACTGATATCTGTGTTTGCTTTGCATGAACTCACACCTGTTTGCAGAGAAAAGCAGGCACAGGCCACACCCAAGGCTGCAGCCATGTTTGGAGTAGGACCCTTGTTTTAAAAGTGTGGTAAAATATACATAAACATAAAAGGTAACACTTTGAAGTATACAGTGCACAGTCACTGAGGACATCCACAGTGATGTTCACCTGTCATCACTGTCAGCAGAACCCTGTCGTCTTGCAAAGCCGAAGCTCCGTTGCCATTAACCCCAGCTCCCCATGCCCCAACGCCAGCCCATGGCACCTTCTGTTCCACTTCCTGTCTCCATGAATCTGAGGACTGCAGATACTTCATATGAGCAGACCCGGGCAGTGTCGGTCTGTTTGTGCCTGACTCGCGTAACTTAGCATAAGGTTCTCAAGGTCACCCGTGTCATAGCGCGTCAGAATTTCCTTCCATTCTGAAGTTGAGTCATATCCATTGTATGGATGTAAGATTTTGTTGATCCATCATCCACTGATGGGCACTTGGGTTGTTTCTACCTTTTGGCTGTTTGAGAATAATGTTGCTATAAAAATGGTGTGTTTGTCCGTTCTCACGTTGCTGTAAAGAGGCTGGGTTGTTTATGAAGAAAAGTGGTTTAATTGACTCACAGTTCCACAGGTTGAACAGGAGGTGTGGCTGGTGAGGCCTCAGGGAACTTAGTCATGGCAGAAGGCAGAAGGGAAGCAAGCTGTCTTCAGTTAATGGAGAGGGACAGAGGGGGAGCTTGAAGGGGAAGTTCGACACACTTTTCTTTTTGAGGTGGAGTTTCACTCTGCTGCCAAAGCTGGAGTGCAGTGGCATGATCCTGGCTCACTGCAACTCCGTCTCCCAGGTTCAAGCAGTTCTTCCACCTCAGCCTCCTGAATAGCTGGGGTTACAGACATGCACCACCACACCCAGCTAATTTCTGTATTTTTAGTAGTGATTTGGTTTCACCATGTTGCCTAGGCTGGTCTCAAGCTCCTGACCTCAAGCCGTCTGCCCACCTTGGCCTCCCAAAGTGCTGGGAATACAGGTGTGAGCCACTGCCCCTGGCTGAGAAGTACTGTACACTTTTAAACAACCAGCTTTCATGAGAACTCTACCACAAGACAGCACTAGGAGGATGGTGCCAGACCGTTAGAAACCACCCCCATGGTCCAGTCACCCAGCAGGCCCCACTCCAACACTGGGAAACACAGCATGTGAGACTCAGATGTGGACACAGAGCCAAACCGTGTCAGTGGCCGTACAGATCATCTTTTAACCTCTCTGCTTTCAATTATTTTGAGTGTATTCACAGAAGTAGGATTGGTGGATCATGTGGCAGCCGAATTTTTAAATCATAAGGAGTTGCTGTACTGTTTCCCGTACGTTGCAAAATGTTAGGTTCCCAGCAGTAGTACTCAGGGGTTCTAATCTCTTCATATCCTCATCACCACTTGTAATTTTCTCTTTTATTTTCTTGTTGGTCGGAGCCATCCTAGTGGGTGTGAGGTGGTATCACAGTGAGGTTTGATTTTTGTTTCCCTAATCACTGGTCATGTTGAGCATCTTCCATGAGCTGATGGGTCACTGATATATCTTCTTGGAGTAATGTCTATTCACGTATTTTGCCCATCATTTCATTGGGTTGTTTCCTTGTTTTTTGTGGCTCAGTTGTAGGAGTTCTTATGTGTTCTAGACATCAACCCCCTATTTGTATACGATTTACAAACTTTCTCTCACATTCTCTGGGTTGGATTTTCACTCTTTGGTAGTGTCCTCTGATACACAAAAGGTCTTAATTTTGATATTATTCCATTTGTCTATTTGTTTGGTTGTCTGTGTTTTTGGAGTCATGTCTGAGAAATCATCGCCAAAGCCAGTGTCATGCAGTACTCCCCCTATTTTTAATCATAAGAATTTTACATTTTTAGCTCTAACATTTAGGTTTGTAATCTATTTTGATTTAATTTGTACATGTGATGTAAGATAAGGGTTCCACTTCATTTTTGAAAATGGGTATGCAGTTTTCCCAGCACCATTTGTTGAAAAGATTGGCCCTTCTGCACTGAAGGGTCTTGAAAGCTTTGTTAGAAAATGAGCACCTGCGTGAGGGTTTCTTTCATTGCTCTCTATTCTGTTCCATTGATCTGTGTCTTTCTTTATGCCAGTGCAACATTGCTTTGATTAATGTAGCTTTGCAGTCAGTTTTGAAATTGGGGATTGTGAAATCTCCAGCTTTTCTTAACGATTGCTTTGGCTATTCAAGGTCCTTGACATTCCATAGGAATTTTAAGATGGATTTTTCTATTTCTGTAAAGATGCCTTTGGAATTTTGTTAATGATTACATTGAATTTGTTGATAGCTTTAAGGAGTATGGACATCCTCACAATGTTGAGTCTAAGAATCCATGAGCACAGATGTCTTTTCTTCAATGGTGTGTTCTTTCATTTTGTCATCAGTGTTTTGTAGTTTTCAGTGTACAAGTCTTTTTGCTTCCTTGGCTAAGTTAATTCCATGTATTTTATTCTTCGTGATGCTATTGTAAATGAGATTTTTTTCTCTCAGTGTCCTTCTCAGGTTGTTCATTGTTAGTTTATAGAAATGAAACTGATTTTTGAGTGTTAATTTTGTATCCTAAAGTTTGTGCACAGGATTTGCTCAATTTGTCTGTGAATTCTAACAGATTTTTTTATTGAATCTGTGGGGTTTTCTTTATGTAAGACAGTGTTTCTTGTGAACAGTGATCATTTTATTTTTCCTTTTCCATTTGGATGACTTGTTTTTCTTCCAAGCTGCTCTAGCTCATTGTCTAGTACGCTGTGGAATGGAACTGGCTGCGGGATCCTTGCTTTGTTTCTGACCTTAGAGAAAAGTTTCCAGTCTGTCACTATTGAGTATGATGTTAATGTGGGCTTTTATATAAGGCCTTTATTATGTTGAGACATTTCACTCAATTTCTAGTTTGTTGAGTGTTTTATATCATAAAAGGGTGTTTAATTTTGCCGGTTACTTTTTTGCATTAATTAAGATGATAAAAGTTTTTCTTTCTCCTTCCTTTTGTTCATGAGGTGTGTTGCATTGATTGATTTTCCTATGTCAAACCATCCTTTAATTCCAGGGATAAATCTTACTTTGTTACATTGTACAATGCTTTTAATGTGCTGATAAATTTTTTTACCAGTGTTTCGTTGAGATTTTTGCATCAATATTCATAAGGGATATTGGTCTGTAGATTTCTTTTCCTGTAGAGTCTCTGTCTGGGATTGGTATCAAGGTAACACCAGCTTCATACAATGACTTGGAAAATATATCCTTATCTTCAGGTTTTTTTGAAGTGTCTAAGAAGGATTGGTGTTAATTCTTCTTTAAATATTTGGTAGAATTCACCAGGGAAGCCATCTGGTCTTCTCTGATTTCTTATTTTAGCTATTTTAACCTTTTCTATTTTTGATTTAGTCAACATAGCTAAAGCTTTGCCATTTTAAAAATATTTTTGAAGAATCCTGTTTTGCATCCATTAATTGTCTATATTGTTTTTCCGTTTATTCTTTTTAAAAATTCTGCTAAAAAATGTTTAAGTAACTTACAGTTAGGCAGAAAAAAAAGCAAACAGAAATTTTTTAAAAGACAGGAAACAAAAAATAAAATGTCAAACTTAAGCCCTAAGATATCAATAATTACATTAAGTGGAAATTGTATAAATGCACCAATTAAAAACCAGAGATTGGCAAAGTAGATTAACAAGATGACCGAGCTCTAATGAAGAAACTTCCTTCAAAAGAAACCATGCAGATAGTTTGAAAGTCAGAGTTGAAAGAGATAAATCATATAACATTAATCAAAGAAAGAAGGAGTAGGCCTATGAGGTAAAGGAGACTTCAGAGAAAATAAAATTAAGTTGCAGACAGAGTAGCATTACAGGATGATAAGAGGCTCAGTCCACCGAGAAGCCCCAGCAGTCCTGGTGAATGTTCACGAAACAGCAGGGCTGCAAAATATGGGAAGCAAAAACTGAGAATTGAGAAAAACAGAAAAATCCACAATTACAGTGGAAGGCCTCGGCAATGGACAGACAGCTAGGTAGAATATCAGCAAATATATAGAAGAATTCAACAGTTGCATCAATTAAAAGAATCTAGTAAATATGGAATCCCCCCCATCACATACTACAGGATAATAAACATTATTTTCAAATGTCTATGCAACTTTTAGCAGGATAAACCACATCTAGGGCCATAAATAAGCATCAACAAATTTGCAAGAACTGAAAACATACAAAGAATGTTATCCAATCAAAATGGAAACGAATTTGAAATCAGTAGTAGAAAGATAATGAGAAATTCTCTAAGCACTTAGAAACTGCACACTTGCAAATAAGCAATGTGGCAAACACGAAGTTTCAAGGCAAATACAAAATAATGAGTATATGAAAATGAGAATACTGTAATATATCAAAGTGTGTGAGACACAGCTAAATCAGGCTGCACAGGAAATGTACAGCCTGAAAAGCATGCATTCATTAGAGAAGAGGAAAAGTCTAAAACCTAGGCTTCTTCCTCAATAAGGAAGAAGAAATAGAAGAACAAAATAAAATAGAAGAACAAAATAAACCCCAAAGAAGAGAAGATGTTAGAAAATTGAAAACAGAAAAACAGAAAAGGAAACCAGTGAAACAGCTATTTCTTTGAAGTTACCATTAAATTGGGCAAATGTTTAGAAAGACTCACAAAAAAAGAGGGGAAAGAGAAAGAGAAAACAAAAATTGAGACTCTAATAAATGAAACAGGATATGACTGCAGACTGTGTAACCCTCCACAGGGTAGTAGGAAAATACAATAATAACTCTACCCACAGAAATCTCACAACTTAAACTGATGAGACTGTTTCCTCTTCCACCACAAACTGCCACAACCCCATCACTACAGAGCCTTTGGATAGCCTTATAATTACTAAGAAAACTGAATTTGTAATGTACAAACTTTCAAAACAAAATGTTTATCTCAGATGGTTTCCCTGGAGAATTCTATCAAATGTCAAAGAGAACACCGGTATCTGGCTGGGCACGGGAACTCAAGCCTATAATCCCAGCACTTTGGGAGCCGAAGCAAGCAGATCACCTGAGGTCAGGAGTTCGAGACCAGTCTGACCAACATGGAGAAATCCCTGTATCTACTAAAAATACAAAATTAGCAGGGCATGGTGCCACATGCCTGTAATCCCAGATACTCAGGAGGCTGAGGCTGGAAAATCGCTTCAACCCAGGAGGTGGAGGTTGTGGTGAGCCAAGATCATGCCATTGCCCAGCCTGGGCAACAAAAACGAAACTTTACCTCAAAAAAAAAGAACACCAATATCTTTTCTGTAATATTTTCTAGAAAAAAAAGGAGGAGGAAACATCCACTCAGTTTTTGAAGCAAGCATTACTCTTACACCAAACTCAGTCAAAACACTGCAGAAAATAAACTGCAGACCTATATTCTCCGTTAATACAGGCGTGAAATCTTCAACAAAGCACTGAGTGATCAACACCAACCAGAAGCTGTTATCTCTCTTGTATCCGCCCAGTTCCTTGTCCAGGCTGCTTGCTTTCTGCGCACGATTGTGGCCGAATTTTCCTTACTGGAAGTGAGCAAACCAAAGGAGTGAGTTGTCTGTCATCTGAAGTTACAGCATCCCACCTGAGCAGCAGGGCTGTGGCATCCTGTTCTTGGTATTCACAATGCAGTTAAGAAATCTGGTCTGGACCAGGTGCGGTGGCTCATGCCTGTAATCCCTGCCCTTTGGGAGGCAAGGTGGGTGGATCACTGAGGTCAGAAGTTCGAGACTAGCCTGGACAACGTGGTAAAATCCTGTCTCTACTAAAAATACAAGACTTAGCCAGACTTGGTGGCGTATGCCTATAATCCCAGCTACTTGGGAGACTGAGGCAGGAGAATCACTTGAACCCAGGAGGTGGAGGTTACAGTGAGCTGAGATTGCACCACTGCCCTCCAGCCTGGCAACAGAACAAGATTCCGTCTCAAAAAAAAAAAAAAAAAAAAAAAAAAAAAAAGAAGAAGAAAAGATTTTACTCCTGGTATTCTTAGCTTTTTCTTTTTTTTAACTCTTCAGGTAATATCTCTGCTTTATATTTTTGATGATTTCTGTAAATGTTGATTTCTCTGGCTATATTGCTCTTGGTTTATTTTATTCCAAAAGCTGAACCTCAAGGCCATTTACTTTAAGCTTTCATTAATAAGACCTCTTTTGATATTTTTATATAAAAAGTCTGAAACTATTTTAAGTTTTGGTCAGTTGCAGAAGGAGGTACTTAGAGCTTTTTTTTCTTGAACTCATTGATTCAGAAAATTTGCTGTAAGCCCGGAGCTGTGGTTGGCAGTTGGTGATTTTTCTGTGGGTCACCGTATAATGTGCTAGAGGTAAAGTTCAGTATGACAAGACTGTCCCATCTTCAGCTAAACCAGGAAGTGTTCTGCATATACATTTTCTCCATAATTTCATCAGTAGATCAAATGTGATCCTAATAAGTTGTTTCTGCAGCCTCAACGTCGTGGAGAATTCCAAATGACTACACCAAATGAGTTACCCGGACATTCTCTCCCTGAGTTACATGAAAATGTTTAAATTACCAATTTTATCAAAATTTGCTGGGCAGTCTAGGAGGATGTCTTTCAAGAGCCCGGTACACAAAAATAAACATTCCCAGACTCCCTCCAATGCAGGAGGTGGGCCATGAGGCAACACTTCCTTCATGACTTGGGGCATGTGTGCCGATGAAAGTTTTTTCCAGGGCATCAAGTGAGAAGCTGTAAACACGGAGGACACCTGGAGATAGCCCCAGCGTGTCATCCATTCACTAGGCTGACAGAATGGTGTCTGCATAGTTCTATGAAAAGACTGTTTTGTGGCAGTTGTACGTATAGCAGTAATGAGAAAATAGATTTTTAAAAATTCCCTCAAGTTCTAAAATGCAAATGATGAGACACTCTGTGCGCCTGGAAGGATATTGATTGATTGATTCCGAAAATGAGATTCTGTGTAGCCAGAGGTTCCTTAGACTAAAGCTCTTTCTTTTTCCTCCATCCTAGGCCCCTTTGGAGATGATACAGATGCGTCGTGTGCTTATGTAGCCATCTGGAATAACTTTGTCCTGTGCCGCAAAGACGGGCTATAATTACTGAATGTGTGTGCACTGCCATTCAGCTGTGCCACTGATGTTCACAATTTCTAAAGATCCTATGATGCTAGCTCCTTAGTCTACATAAAATACAGCGATCACCCTTGGAACTCTTGCATTTCACATTCAGTAATCACTAGATTTAAATTCTAGAGATTGAGTAGCTTTCACACCTAAGCTGTCAGAATGTCACCTCTTGTGGATGTTCACACAGAATCTCAGTCCTTCCCACGTTCTGGGTCAAGTTCAGAGAAGGTGAGCAGGTGGAGCTGGCTGGGACTGTGCTTTTCAGCCACGGTTCACTGAGATCTGCTCTCATACTCAACCCAAATGCCTGCGAGATGTGGAACATTCGTGACCACAGGCTGTGTGTGCGGCGTTGGCGAGACCCCCGTTATCCTCAAAGCGTCAGGAGCTGTATGAAGCCCACGGTGGATGGGCCCTGCCAGCCTTTCAGGCCCGCCCCTGCTCTCCTCTAAGAGGAGAGAGGCAGGGACTTGAGCTACTGTGTTTGTGACGGCCTCTAAGGAAATGTTGACAGCCATAAAGACATTGAAGGCACCATTCAGCTTTTCACTAAAGGACATAGCAAAACAAGAGACAAGGAAGGAAGAGACTCCAGAGTCACACAGCGTGCATGTGTGTGCGACCGTATGCATGCGTGTGTGTGATTGTATCCGTGCCTGTGTGTGCAAGCTGTGTGCTGTGTCGGCCGTGTACTGTGTGTCAGAGCAGTATGCTGTGAGCTGCACACTGTGTGTGTGCATATGTGTATGCCATGCGCTCTGTGTGTCAGAGAGCTGTGCGCTGTGTGTGTGTGCCCTGTACTGTGTGTGTGTGCT
>JAPYYA010005576.1:0-10674 GCA_028533165.1 Leontopithecus rosalia | reverse complement strand
TCTGTCTTTTCGGAGTCCCCTCCTCCTGCTTGAAACCCCCTCTCCCTCTTCTTCACCCAGCTTGGGAGTCTCCTCTTCAGGGGGGGTTTCTTCACTGCCCACCTCTTCTATGCCGAGGTTGGACAAGATTCACCACAGCACTCACTACATCTTATTTAATATATAATTGATCACATTAGTTTCCTTCCTATAGGTTAAGTATCTTTTTCCTTTTACATTCTGTGTTAGTTTGCCACCTGGTAAGTGCTCAATTAATGTCTGCAGGGTAAATAATGTTATGGCTAATCTGATCCAGCAATCCCACTTCTAGGCATATATACCCCCCCAAAAGCATTAAGTATATCAAGATATCTGCACTCCCATGTTTACTGCAACCCTCTTCACCACAGTCAACATGTGGAACCAATGTAAGTATCCATCGATGAATCAATAAAGAAAATGTAAGACACATACACAAAGGAATACTAGTCAGCCAGGAAAAGAAGGTAATCATGTCATTTGCAGCAACGTGAATGGAGCCAGAGGTCATTGTATGAAGTGAAATAAGCCAGGCACAGACAAGTATTGCACATCCTCACTCATATTTGGGAGCTAAAGAAATTGATGTCATAGAGGAGAGGTTAGAGTGGTGGTTACCAGGGGCTGGGAAGGGTAGTGGGAGAGGAGATGAATCGAGGTTGATTAATGGGTTCAACCATACAGTTAGAAGAAATTAGAGTTAGAAGAAATTAGAAGAAATTACAGTTAGAGTCCAGTGTTTGTCAGTACCGTAGGATGACTGTCGTAATCAATATTGCGTATTTCAAACTAGCTGGAAGATTTGGAATGTTTGCAACACAAAAAGTGATAAACAACCTGGGTGCAGTGGCTCACGCCTGTAATCCCAGAACTTTGGGACACCAAGGTAGGTGGATCATGAGGTCAGGAGTTCAAGACCAATATGGCCAACATAGTGAAACCTTGTCTTTACTAAAAATACAAAAATTAGCTGGGCCTCATGGCACGCACCTCTAGTCCCAAGCTATTTGGTAGGCTGAAGTGGGAGAATTGCTTGAACCCTGGAGGCAGAGTCTGCAGTGAGCCGAGATCACGCCACTGCACTCTAGCCTGGGCGACACTGCGAGACTCTGTCTGAAAAAAGCAAAAACAAAAACCAAAAAAACAAAAAACCAGAAAAAAAAAGAAAATATAAATATTTGAGGTGATGGATACCCAATTGCCTTGATTTGCTCTACACATTGCATGTATGTATCAAACCATCACATGTACCCCATAAATACATATATTGGGTATCAATTAAAAATACAACTTATGGCAACATTAATGGAATGATCCATGGCTAACTTTTCTGCAGGCTTCGTGTCCTCAGGCAGTGAATGATTGGCAGGTTTTACCCAGACATTTGAAACTCAGTTTTTTGGAGAACAATGAACTTGGAGGGGAAAAAGTCCAGATCTGAGGAATAATTTGAACCTGTCACGTCTATTGTAAATGGCACTTTTGATTTCCATGCTGTATTTCATAGAGTGTTCCTGAATGTAACCAGACTGTTCACCCAGGGCACGCAGTCAACAAGGAACACGCCTTCCCCAGAGTCTGCAGGGGCTGAGTTTCATCTTCTTTTTCACCTAATTCCACAATCCCGTAAGTCCCCAAAAGCTAAACTTCTTGATTCCAAATTCAGAAGGAGCTTTGCTACAATTAACTAAATTTTAGGCTATTCGAACAAAAAATTTGAATATAGGAAGTAAAATAATATCGCATTTCCTCATATATTTCTTTCCCTGTGTGCCATTTCCCAATTGAGGAAAAAAGTATTTTAAAAATGCTTTTTTCCTGTACGTAATATACAATCCCTTCTTCCCCTCTCACACACTCTTTTTTGTCCAGGTTTAAAATAGCAACTCCAGCTGGTGGTAGTCACTCCTTGGGGATTTTAAGCCATTAATCAATTTCACAGCTGGAGGCAAAGCACTTTGCTTGGAAATAATTTTCACATGACACACAAGGTGCTTCGATCTCCTCAGAGCAGCCAGAGGGTTCCACTGAAGGAGATGGAAGGCTGCCGGCCTGCCCCAGAAACCAGAGGAAAGTAAGGTGACAGGAGGAGGCCACGGCCACGGGCAGGCCAAGCGCAGTCGCTAGCTACCTTCTCCCACCCTTCACTTTTTGTCCCAGACACTTTCATTTTTGACAAACTGAGCCACAGAATAAGGAAATTCCAATTTTTGCAGGAACCTCTGAGAACAGAGAACTAGGAAGGTAAGAGCTACCTGGTTCCACCTTCCTGGACAGAGTGTAAGACCCACACTGAAAGTGTGGGAAGGAAGAAACCCGCCTTTGGAATGACACCGTTCTCTTGCCTGCTGGTGCTCAGGCTTCAGCAGGATCAGAATCATGGAGAGTGTGTTAGAGGCTGGGCGTGGTGGCTCAGGTCTGTAATCCCAGGACTTTGAAAGCCAAAGGCAGGCAGATCACTGAGCTCAAGGGTTCAAGACCAGCCTGGGCAACATGGCAAGATCTTATCTCCACTAAATAGACAAAAATTACCTGGTCATAGTGGCGTACCCTTGTAGTTCCAGCTACTCAGGAGGCTGAGGCGGGAAGATTCCTTGAGCCCAGGAGGTGGAGGCTGCAGTGAGCTGAAATTGCACCACTGAGCTCCAGCCTCGGCAACCGAGGAGGAGTCTGTCTCAAATAAATAAATAAATAAACAAAAGAGTGTATGTTAGAGCCCAGATTGCTGAGCCTGACTCCAGTCTGATTCCGCAGGCTGGGGAGAGGCCCAAGACAATGCCTTTAACAAGTTCCCAGGTGATGCTGATGCTGATGCTGATGCTGCTGGTCTTAAAGGAGCTCAGGACCACTGATCTTATCTACCCTGTCCGTGCGCTTTCTTTCATTGGTACTCACAGGCTAGTTGGCTTCCTTTGTGCCTCTCTTGCAAACACACTCCTTCATTCCCCAACACATTTCCCTCAGAGGGCATTTAGTCAAATCTGAGGAGGGTGGTACACTAAGACCCATGTGCTCACACTATTGCTCTAATTTTAGAGTAACCATGTCAGGACAGCAACAGAAAATACTGTATGTAAAATCATAATTTTAAGAGGTCGGGCATGGGGGCTCATGCCTGTAAACCCAGCAGTTTGGATGGCCAAGGTGGGAGAATCTCTTGAGCCCAGGAGTTCCAGACCAGCTTGGGCAACATAACAAGACCCTGTCTTTACAAAAAACAAAAATCAGCTGGGTCTGGTAGCTTGCACCTGTAGTCCCAGCTACTTGGGAGGCTGAGATGGAAAGATCACTTGAATTTGGGAGTTGAAGGTTGCAGTGAGCCATGATTGTGCCACTACACCCCACTCAGGTGACAGAGTGACTCTGTCTCAAAAAAAAGTAATTTTTCTTTAAGCTACAAAATATATTTCACTGATCTGTCTTTCATCGATTCAATAAGCTTTTAGTATCTGTGTGCCAGTATGTGATGAGATTATAATACTTCCTGCTATCAGACCCTTTTCCCAGAAAAATCATCAAATTATTATTTTTTGAGATGGAGTCTTCCTCTGTCGCCTAGGCAGAAGTGCAGTGGCACAATCTTGACTCACTGTAACCTCCACCTCCTTGGTTCAAGTGATTCTCCGGCCTCCCAAGTAGCTGGGATTACAAGTGCAAGCCACCACACCCAGCTGATTTTTACGTTTTTAGTAGAGACAGGGCTCTACATGTTGGCTAAGGTGGTCTCAAACTCCTGGCCTCAGGTGATCCACCTGACTTGAACTCCCAAAGTGCTGGGATTACAGGCATGGACCACCATGTTCAGCCCAAATTATTTTTAATAACAGACACAGGTATCAGTTTTCAAATGGAAGCAGCTTTCTTCATTTTCTACCCAGAATCAATCATTTATCATGCCATAGAGTGACTTCTCCATTCTCGCCGGAGCTCATTCCAGATGTAGCTGGGGTTGTTTTGTTTGTTTGTTTAAAGCACTTGCGCAGCCACCAGGCTGAAGTGCACTGGTGTGATCACAGCTTATTGCAACCTAGAACTCCTGAGCTAAAGCGATCCTCCCACCTCAGCCTCCTGAGTAGCTGGGACTACAAGCATGCAACACCATGCCTGGCTCATTTTTAAATTTTTTGTAAAGACGAGGCCTCACTATGTTGCCCAGACTGGTTTTGAACTCCTGGGTTCAAGTGATCCTCCCTTCTCAGACTCTTAAAATGCTGGGATTACAGGTGTGGGTTTCCTCAGGAGGATATAGCTTGGTGGTTAAGGACACAGCTCTGGACTGAGATGGACTAGAACTTGCGTGTGCTTTTTAAAAATTATTTTTAAGTTGGAGATAACAATTATTACCTCATAGAGATGCACCAAATCTATACTTTGGCTGAATTCCAAATGGCTAAGTGGAAAAAGTACGGAGGACAAAGCCAAATGTTACCATCATAACATGGATTTCTGGCATAAAAGGATAAACCTGATAGTGTTATTAAAATGTAATAATTGGCTGTATCAGTTATTTATTTTCATAATAACACTATGTAACCAGTAACCATAAAGCTTCAGTTGTATTTAACAATAAACATCTATTTTTCACCATTCTGTTGGTCAGTTGGGTGAATATACTTACCTGGGCCAGACTGTAGGGTCTCCGCTGGGCTGACTCAGCTCCTGTGGCTGCAGCCACTTGCCAGGTGGGTAGAGGGCTGCCTGGTGCGGGCTGTCGTCAGCTTAGACCATGTGTCTCTGCTCCAGGTGGTCTCTCAACTTCCAGTAGAGAACTGAGCTTACCCTCAGGTCATGAGAGGGTTCAAAGAATGGGAATGGAAGCTTGCAAGGCCTCCCGAGAACTGAGTTCAGAACAGTCACTTCTGCCACTTTCTGTTAGGTAAAGAAACTCACAGAGCCACCCAGATTCTAAGTGTGGGAAACAGACTCCACCTCCTGGTGGGAGGGGCTCCAGAGTCACATTTCCAGGGCCTGAATATGAGCAGAGGGAGAGAATTTGAGCCATTCTTGCATTCAACCTGCCACATTGACATGTTTTTATCATTAAAGTTTTTATGCTACAACTTTAATCATAAAACATCATGTCAAAATGTTATAAGTGTGACATGATGGGGAAGATACAATAATTTCTCCACTGTCAGCAAGATTTCTCCCCAGCCAGCTGCCTACCACACACACAGACAGACAGAGCCCACTTCTACCCGTGACTGTTAGAGAAGCAAGTGTCGGACTCGCTCATTTTAACATAAATATTCAACTTTTCTCCCTTTGGTCTTTATTACATCTGAATCAAAGATGATATATAACATGCCTTGATGTAGAATGATTTGGGTTTTCCTCCTTGCGATTTTTTCTTTTTTGAGGCAGAATCTCACATTGTCATACAGGCTGGAGTGCAGTGGTGCGATCACAGCTCACTGAAGCCTCAACCTCCTGGACTCAAGCAATCCTCCTGCTTCAGCCTCCCAAGTAGCTGAGACTACAGGTTTCTACTACCACACCTGGCTACATTAAAAATACTTTTTTTGTAGAGATGGGGTCTTACTATGTTGCCCAAGGCTGGTCTCCTGCCCTCAAGCAATCCTCCTGCCTTGGCCTCCCAAAGTGCTGGGATTATAGGTGTGAGCTACCGTGCCTGGCCTATTAATCTTTTATATTCTGCCATGTATTATCATCTAAATTTCCATGTATATTTGTGGACTCAATAAAGGATACATATCTTAAAGCATGCTTTCTTTTATATAAGATTAATGACTCTTGCACTCACCACAGTTTTGTAATAATAAGTATGATTCATACTTTGAATGATAAAATTCCAATCTCTAAACACTTAAAGGAGGTTTTCCACTTCAAGTTTCACATAGAATCTTTACCAGTCCAGGTGGGGCTGGACGCGGTGGCTCACGCCTGTAATCCCAGCACTTTGGGAGGCCGAGGCGGGTGGATCACGAGGTCAAGAGATCGAGACCATCCTGGTCACCATGGTGAAACCCCATCTCTACTAAAAATACAAAAAATTAGCTGGGTATGGTGGCGCACGCCTGTAGTCCCAGCTACTCAGGAGGCTGAGGCGGGAGAATTGCCTGAACCCAGAAGGCAGAGATTGCAGTGAGCAGAGATCGTGCCATTGCCCTCCAGCCTGGGTAAAAAGAGCAAAACTCCGTCTCAAAAAATAATAATAAAATAAAAAATAAAATAAAATGAAATAAAAGTGAATACTGAATTTTAATATTAACAGCAAATTAAAATGTCGCACCACGTTTGTATCACTAATGTTCTCACAATGATTAGATACAGTGGTAACCTATGCAAGGAGATGACCATCAGATGCAAGTTCAGGAATGACATAAATAAGGTTGAAGCAGGCTTCCAGAGAGGAAGCAAAGGCAGACAGCAGGGTTTCAGCTGAACGTGAGGCCAAAACTGAGCTCTGGGTGTCTCTGTGATCCCAAATGACACTTAGAAGATGAAATGAGCCAACGTATGTAGAGAACATGGGGCACACAGATGGCAGGTCTTCTTTTTCACTATTTTTTCCTTTGGTCAGAATTAGTTATAATGCTGCTTTTTTTTTTTTTTTTTTTTTGAGACAGAGTCTCACTCTATTGCCCAGGTTGGAGTCCAGTGGGGCGATCTCAACTCTGCCTCCCAGGTTCAAGCAATTCTCCTGCCTCAGCCTCCCAAGTAGCTGAGACTACAGGCACCCACCACCATGTCAAGCTAATTTTTGTATTTTTAGTAGAGAAAGGATTTCACTATGTTGGCCAGGCTGGTCTCAAACTCTTGAGCTCAAGTGATCCACCTGCCATGGCCTCTCCAAGTGCTGGGATTACAGGTGTGAGCTACTGTGCCCAGCCCTGCATTGTGTTTTGACCCTCAGTGAAACTTACCAGCAAAGCCTCTTGAGTCAAAGTACAGATGAGGTTAAGGACAGGGACTATCTGTGCAAAAAGGATCCTGGTCCCTGGGAGATTCACACTTGACGTTGTGTAGAAGCTGCTGTCTCCGCCTTGTTGCTTCGGTTTCCCAAAACCTCCATGTTTCTCACTGTTGAGACAGTCACTGCCGTGGCATCGCAACAATTATTTCACCTCTTCAAGAGTAGGTTGCAAATGTCATTAAACCCAGGACAGGCAAAGTGTATGGAATCTATAGATAGGATCTGTAGAATTGTTTATGATGATTTTTAAAAACCAAAAAGATAACTGATAATTTTGGATGTAATCTATATACTCATTATGGCCCCCTCCAGGTCTAGAATAATTAGAACTCTAAATAGATCATTTGTTTCCACAGATAGGTTCCATCTCAGGAGCAAATCACAAAATGACTACATAGAGAGATGTGTATTATTTTGGCTACTGAAAAGCTATTCGTTTCTAGATATATTTCTATTTGTGTACTATAATAATTTATCACTTTCATATTTGTGTTTCAGATTAGTTTAAATCACATGGCTGCACACGTTTTCAACACAGTAGTGGCTCATTCTTCATTCACTCATTCAACAAGAAACTGTGGGTCTGTGGATGATACAAAGATGAACTGGACTCAGTTCTTGCCTTCAAAGAGGGTAGATCTCAGAGCTGGTGTTTTGGAGAAAGGTTACCTAAGATGTAAAGTAAAATCACAGCCATCAGACCATGGCTCCCTGTGCCTAGCCCCTCCCCCCAGCATTCCCCCTTCCTCTTTCTCCCCTGCCTGTGTCACTGGCCATAAAACCTTGACCTGCCTACCCCTGACAGGGACCTCACAGATTAGTGTTCCAGGTAAGTGCAGAATGTCATTTCAGCTTTGTGGTCACCTTCCTTCTAATTCTGTAAATGGCTTTCTCCTGTGGAGGTAGTACACTTTCCTGGGTATAACGTTCCTGCCTTTCTTTTGCTTAAATCAGTCTAATCCTCTGAAGGTTCTATGTTATGTAACTGATTGTAACGATTGGTGTATTCAATTTAAACATCTCAAGACCAACTTTTAGCCAGAAGATGGAGTGTAAGAGCCAAAGTTAGGAAATCTGAGGCCCTTTATGGTGTTATTTTTCTCTGAATTGAAAGGCCTAGAATTGTATTCAGTTTAGAACTTGGAGCCCAAAGTTCAGCCTCATAATATGTGTGAAGTTAGCCAAGCTGCTAGCAGTGGGCTATATGCACACATAAACAGTATTTACTTACTTTTGTTTTTTTTTTTTTGAGACAGAGTCTTGCTCTGTCACCCAGGCGGAAGTGCGGTGGTGTACTATCGGCTCACTGCAACTCCCACCTCCTGGGTTCAAGCAATTCTCTTGCCTCAGCCTCCCAAGTAGCTGGGATTACAGACACCCACCACCACGCTGGGCTAATTTTTGTATTTTTAGTAGAGATGTGGTTTCACTGCATTGGTCAGGCTGGTCTTGAACTCCTGACTTTGGGTGTTCTGCCTGCCTCAGCCTCCTAAAGTGCTGGGATTACAGGCGTGAGCCACCGCGCCCAGACAACAGTACTTATTACTAATGGTCTTTTTAATATAGAAGTTGACGCTTGTCTGCTGCATAGTTCCTGGTGGGCACTCCTGGGTTCTGGTCTATCCTCAAGGTCATTCAGGGTCCTGGACTCCTCCCTAGGCCAGCACGTCTCTGTCTTTGGTAAAACATTGCTTGTAAACATCTTCAAAGTATCATGAAGCCCTAGTTTGTACATTTCATAAAGAAAGATGAATTATTAGAAAGATGAAATTAAAAAGCAGATACACAGTCCTGCTCTGCAGTCATCATCGATAAAGAGTCAGGAGTGAAATCCTGGTCTTCATACACCTATCTGTGCACTTGAACTGATACCATTTACAGCAGTGTTTACAGTTAACATGGCAACTGTGCTTCCTTCTTGTTAAATTTCTCTCATCCAGGTTGGATGGACCACAGTATATTTGTTTGTTCTCTGGCTCTGTAGTTCTCTAGGAAAATCAAGAGGTTTTCTTGGCTCTGTGGACATTCAGGGGTGAGGGGCTCCTCTCAGGGGCACAGATGGGACTCAGCGAGGATGGGGCCGCCTCCCACCCCATGAAGGTGCTCCTTCCCTTGGGAGTTCCATCAAGTGTCCTGGAGCTGGCTGTGGGCAACAGATAACTGCCCCAGGAAGATACAAGAATGGTCAGCACAGTGCATCAATTAAATCAATCCCCAGACTGCTCCATACACACTGGGCTGAAAATTTACTTTCCATACGATTTATCATCCCAAATTATGTTCAGTCACAATATCAATGAAACCTGTGGGAGAGTCTACAGTGACATGAGGCTACTAGTAAGACAAAAAAGGACACTCAGAAAACAAAATGCCAATCACCCAAGACCCCCACATTAAACCACAGATGCTTCCCATTATCAGATTTGCAGTGAAAGCTTAAAGCGCACCTACTGATGTTAGCCATTCTATTATCAGCACAATCTACTCGCTGTGAGAATAAATCCACTGAATTACTTGATAATGCATTCAGTGGATTTATTTACCTATCAGGAGGAAGTATCGCCATGACAACAGAAGAGCTTTCTGTCTGTACTTAAATGAATCTACATTCCCTTTTACATAATTATTTTTTCATGACATATAGCTTATCATTGCCACGTTACTTTCCATTTAAAAATAAATCTAAGAGTTCCTCAAAGTAAATACTTTTCTGAGAGTCCTTAGTTTGGAAGAACTCTGCTTTCCCTGAGTTGCTAGGGGAGAAGTTACAAACGCTGGAAGATGACATCAGCATTTAATTGCAAATAAATTCTGTTCTCTGGCAGCTTGGCTATTGTGCTAACGTTTCAAAATTGTTCTAATTCTTAAATTTTTACCGTGTTTACTAACTCTGGATGGATTATGGCTAAGTGTGCTGGATCATGCCTATAATCCCAGTACTTTGGGAGGCTGAGGCAGGTGGATCATTTGAGATCAGGAGTTCAAGACCATCCTGACCAACATGCTGAAACCCCTTCTCTACTAAAAATACAAAAAATTAGCCTGGCATGGTGGTGCACTCCTGTAATCTCAGTTACTTGGGAGGCTGAGGCAGGCGAATTGCTTGAACCCAAGATGTGGAGATTGCAATGAGCCAGGAGTACAACACTGCACTCCAGCCTGGGCGACAAAGCGAGACTCCATGGCAAAGAAAAAAAAAATCTGGATGGATGATGAAGCCACATTCCTAAAAGATACTCACATGTTTACAGGGGGATCTTCAACAGACTGGAGGGTTGCCTTGCTTCTTAGATCACAGAAGCAGCTCAGGAATATGGTGCCCACCTTGTGCCTAGCAGGGTAAGCCCTGGATAGGAGCTCATATTTAAGTATGAGAGATGGAGTGTATGCAGGGAGAAAATGGAAACTGTAATTTTAAGGATGCTTTGGGGAACATGGAATCCTTGGTGAAAAGGTGCTGCTATACAGCTTTCCTGGCTGGTGAAAGGAATGAAAACACAGTTCTCATTTGTGAAAACTCAGCCATAGAAAATTTCATTACACACAAAAAATATTTATGAAACGGTTTGGGACCAAAGGGATGGACAGTAGGGTAGACGAGTGTCTTACAGAGCCTGTGTGGGAAAGCAAAAGGCAAGTGTGGACTTCACAGGCAGAAGCAAGCTGTAACATTGTCAGTGTAGTAAGTGTGGTTCCTCACAGGCGGCCATTGATTGTGA
>JAPYYA010005575.1:0-10674 GCA_028533165.1 Leontopithecus rosalia | reverse complement strand
GTTTGTGGGTGACCCGACCTTTCTCTCTGACTGCCCTTAGTATTTTCTCCTTCATTTCAACCCTGGTGAATCTGATGATTATGTGCCTTGGGGTTGCTCTTGTGGAGTATCTTTGTGGTGTTCTCTGTATTTCCTGGACTTGAGTATTGGCCTGCCTTGCTAGGTTGGGGAAATTTTCCTGGATAATATCCTGAAGAGTATTTTCCAGCTTGAATTCATTCTCTTCGTCCCATTCTGGTACACCTATCAAATGTAGATTAGGTCTCTTCACGTAGTCCCACATTTCTTGGAGCCTTTGTTCATTCCTTTTTGAGCTTTTTTCTCTAATCTTGGTTTCTCATTTTATTTTATTGAGTTGATCTTCGACTTCTGATATTCTTTCTTCTGCTTGGTCAATTCGGCTGTTGAAACTTGTGCATGCTTCGCCAAGTTCTTGTGTTGTGTTTTTCAGCTCCTTCAATTCATTCATATTCCTTTCTAAGTTGTCCATTCTTGTTATCATTTCCTCAAATGTTTTTTCAAGGTTCTGAGTTTCTTTGCATTGATTTAGAACATGTTCTTTTAGCTCACGGAAGTTTCTCATCCACCTTCTGAAGTCTGATTCCAGCATTTCATCACCCTCATTCTTTGTCCAGCTTTGTTCCCTTGCTGGTGAGGAGTTTTGGACTTTTGTAGGAAGTGAGGTGTTTTGGTTTTGGGTGTTTTCCTCCTTTTTGCGCTGGTTTCTTCCCATCTTTGTGGGTTTATCCACCTGTCGTCTGAGTAGTTGCTGATTTTTCGATTGGGTCTCTGAGTGGACGCCCAAATTGTTGATGATGAAGTATTTCTGTTTCTTAGTTTTCCTTCTAACAGTCTAATCCCTCTGCTGTATGACTGCTGAGGTCCACTCCAGGCCCTGCTTGTCTGGGGTACACCTGTAGCAGCTGCGGAACCGTGAGGGATGCTACCAGTTTCTTCTTCTGTTATCTTTGTCCCAGAATGATGCCCACCAAATGTCAGTCTGATCAGTCCTTTTTGAGGTGACTCTTTAGATATATAGGGGTCAGGGAGCTGCTTGAGGAGATGGTCTGTACTTTATTGGAGCTCAAGTGCTGAGCTGTGACCCCCTTTGTTCATTCAGGGCTGTTAGGCTGGTTTGTTTAGGTCTGCTACAGCAGAACTCATAAAACCCCTTTTTTCCTCAGATGCTCTGTCTCGGGGAGTTAGGGCTTTATGAGTATCCATTGCACTGTCCTGCCCAGCTAGGAGGCAGTCTAGTCACTATTTGCCAGCCGAGACTCCACCCAGCTGTTGTGGGCTTTGCCCTGCTGTTGTGGGCTCCGCTCTGTTTCCCCTATATTGGTGGAGTATCTCTGTTATGGTGGGTTGCCTCAGCAATGGCAGTCTGCATCAGCAATGGGAGTATACCTCCGTAGGGGCGGAATGCCTTAGCAATGGTGGACGCCCCTCTTCCACTGAGCTTCACCTTCCCAGGCTCAGCTGTGTCCGCAGTGAAACTCTCAACACTGGGCATATCAAATCACTGCCCTGCTTGTCCCTGTAGGGGTGGGACCCACCGAGCCTGATCACCTGGCTCCGTGCCTCAGAGCCCTTTTTTTTTTCCTAAGTTGAACGGTTGACTCTCTCCCAGGTATTTGAATCGCCTGCAGTTAGGGCACCTGGATCTGTGTGATTTCCCGTGCAGCGACCCACTGCGCCAGCTCAAATGTTGCCTCCTGGGAATCTCCTGGTCTGGCTCAGTGTCCAAGTCCCATTCAATCAGATGGATATGCTAATCTGCCCTCCTAAATCTCCTAAATCTCAGATGGATATGCTAATCTGCCCACCTAAATCTCGGTTTAACGGGGCACCCAGGCCTGTGCGCCTTGTGCGGAGTGCTGCTGCGCTGCGGCGCCGGCTGAAACGGCAGCGCCAGCCAAAACAGCTGCGCCAGCATCCCGTGTCTCTCCTACACCTGGTAATTTCCCCATTCTGTGGGCAACAAAGATCCATCTGGAAATGCGGCCTCGAGTCACCCTCTGCGCCTTCACTGAGAGCTGCAATCCTGAGCTGCTCCTACCCCGCCATCTTCCCCGAAGTCCTCTTAAAATGAAATTTTTATAATTTCCTTTTCAGATTATTCATTGCTAGTGTATACATATCAAATGGATTTTTCTGCCAGACATGGTGGCTCACACCTATAGTCCCAGCATTTTGGGAAGCCAAGGCAGGCAGATCACCTGAGGTCAGGAGTATGAGACCAGCCTGGGCAACATGACAAAACCCATCTCTACTATAAATACAAAAATTATCTGGGCGTGGTGGCACATGCCTGTAATCCCAGCTACTCAGAAGCCTGAAGCAGAAGAATTGCTTGAAACTGGGAGATGGAGGTGGCAGTGAGCCAAGATCATGCCATTGTACTCCAGCATGGGTGACAAGAGTAAACCTTCATCTCAAAAAGGAATAATAATAAATAAAATAAAATGGATTTTTGTATTGGTATTGTGCTTGTATGTTTACCCAATTTGTTTACTATCTCTAATAATTTTTTAAACATTCCTTAGGAATTTCTACATACAAGATCAGGTGATAATTGATCCTCAAATAGTTGTTATTTTATTTTCTTGCATAATTGCCCTGCCTGTATCTTCCGATACACTATTGAATACACAAGTGAAAGTAGGTGTCTGTGCCTTGTTATTCTATTAGGAATAAACCTTTCAGTGGTGACAATTGAGTATGTTTACTGTTGGTTTTGCACTTTTTTCATGTTTAAGAAATGTCCTATTTCTAGGTTTGTGTTTTTTATCGTGACATGGTGTTGAACTTTGTTAGAAGCCCTTTCTGCATCGGTTGAGAGAATTATGGGGTGTTTTCCATTCATTCTAATAATACAGTGTGCTACGTGGATGGCGTTAGTGTGTGGAACCAGCATTTTGATTTTCTGGTATAAAGAAATCGTGTTCATGGTGTTTGATCCTTTCCAAATGCTATTGGCTTAAATTTACTATTATTTTGTTGAGGATTACTAAGCCTGCATTTCTGAGGCTATACATCTGTAGATTTCAGTCCTTGAAATGGCATGACACTGTGTAGGATGGATTAGGATGGGATTGGGTATAGATTGTGGTTAGTATTTACAGAGTTAGTGTGTAAGGGTATTACACAATCAGGACATAGGGCTTTACAGGCTAAGAGTTCACCAGTTAAAGATTATGGTATAAGGGCTCCAAGAGAGAAGGTTCAGGTTGGTGGTTGAGAGCTCCATAGTAGAGATTAGAGGGAGAGATTAGGCTGACTAATAGGATTAGGTTGACAGGTCAGAATTACAGTTAAGGGTTAGGATGAAAGTTTTAGTGAGATTTTTGATTGGGGTTATATACAGGTTAGAGTAGGTTTAGCTTAAGGTAGGAATTAGCGTGGGTAAAGGTAACATTAGAGTTCATGATTGAGAGTTAAGCTTACGTTAGATTTAAGGGTAATTAAAATAAGGTTAGGGTTTGTGATTAGGATTAAGGGTTAGCATTAAGGTTTACAGTTTAGAGTAGGAATTAGGGTTAGGGTTTAGGGCAGTAGTTAGGGTAAGGACTAGGGTTTTAGGGTTAGGGTTCAGGTTGTGTTTAGAAATAGCATTGGGGTTAAAGTTAGGATTAGGGTTGGGGGTAGGGTTGGTTGGTTTAAAGTTAGGTGTTAGGGTTGGGCTTAGGGTTTAGGGTTAGGGTTAGTGTTAGGGTTAGGCTTAGGGGTTAGGTTTAGAATTAGGGCTAGAGTTAGGGTTAGAGTTAGCCCTATGGTAAGGCTTAGCATTAGGGTTAGGGTTAGGGGTAGGGCTATGTTTAAGGTTAGGGTTTAGCAATTAGCATTAGAGGGTTGATATTAGAGTCAGAGTTTAGGGCAGGGTTAGGCTTAGAGTTTGTGGTTAGTCTTAAAGTTAGGGGTTATGGGTTAGGGATATGAGACCTGGAGTCAAAGGAGATTATTTTGGAACTTTATAATAATTTGACTGCCCTATTTGATTTCTATCTTGAATGGGACCTGTAACCCCTTTATTTCTCTCATTTGGAACACCTGTTTTTTCCCAATGCCTGTATCCCCATTGTATCTAGGAAGTAACTAGCTTGCTTTTGATTTTATAGCTTCATAGGTGGAAGGGACTTGCCTTTTCACAGATGAGACTGTGGACTGTGGATTTATGAGTTAATGTTGAAATAAGACTTGTGGGACTATTGGGAAGGCATGATTGGTTTTGAAAAGTGAGGACATAAGATTTGAAGGTTAAAGTTAAAGAATCATAGGAATGTAGCTGAACATATAAAAAATTTGCAAACCCGTAATTTTTATGATGAAATAAATACATTTTATCATCTTTTATGTATATTTTAATTTTTTTTAACCCAATGAAATGTGAGTTTTGTGATTTTGATCTTTCTATAGCAATGGTTTTATAAACAAAGAAAAAAATGAATAATTCAGGATTGCAGAGATGGTAAACTATTAAAAGTAGCTTGGGTATTAAAATATTATGAAATAATTGTGTATTAAATAATTCTAAATCAAACAGTTTTGATTGAACAGATCTGTAGGCATATGTAAGTGTTGAGGTGAAAGTGACAACCAAAGCAGACACAAATGTTGAGCATTTGTATCTGGAGGTAATCGATAGAGGAACTGGCTGTGGACCTTCACCTCTTCATTACCTTTGTTTTGTGCTGTAGCTGAGTGTCAAAAACCAAACAAACAAAACAAAATCGCCACTTATTTCTCAAAGAGAGAGAAAGAATATTTCCAATTTAAGCATTCCTAAATTGCCTCCTGGTGACCCCTGTGCTCTTGGAGGAGGCCAAGGCAGAGCAGATCCCAGGTGGGCGGGCAATGCACTTGACCTGAGGACATCAGGTACCCAGCCCCCCATTCACCACCAGCGCCTGAGTCACCCCTGCAGCCTAGACGTGGCATGGGAGCAGCAAGTAGCTGTACACCCCAGACCACGACCATGCCCCCAAGCATCAAGAATCCTGAGGCTGGGGACCTAGGTGGCAAAGTCAGGTGTCAGCCCCGCCAGCAGCCGCTCAGTCTCATCAGTGTGGATGCAGAGTGCCCAGTGCAGGGGCCCAGGATCCAGAGAGGCGTCCAAGAGGAGCAGACCCTCAGGCCAGATGAGCTGTACAGATGGCGACCCTGATGCCACCCAAGGGAAATTCCACCATCCCATGCCAGTACCAGAGCTGAACCTGCAAACTGCGCATCTGGCATGGGCATCAGTGGCAGCCGATTGTGGAAGGGGCAACCCCTGACTTTCCATGT
The DNA here is from genome assembly GCA_028533165.1 of Leontopithecus rosalia. Classification (NCBI taxonomy): domain Eukaryota; kingdom Metazoa; phylum Chordata; class Mammalia; order Primates; family Cebidae; genus Leontopithecus; species Leontopithecus rosalia. Next base: position 5,388 of record JAPYYA010005575.1, on the reverse strand, counting down.
GTCTCCTACTCCCTGACACCTGCCAGGCAGACCCCAGGGCCAGAGTCTCAGGGCTGAAGCCAGGCCATCAGCGAAGCCACTCCAGTGCCACGGAGTGCCCGTGCCAGACCTGATCTCCCTTTGAGGAGGAGTGGGGTGGCTGCAGGGTTAGACAGGTCTCTTCCATTATATGAGATACATGTAAGCGTTGATAATGTTCCATCAGGAACTCATGTTTGTGATATGAAATACCCGTCTGTGATCCTGCACCTGTGGTCCTCCGGCAGCCCGGGCAGGCCCAGGAGAACCCGGAACCCAGCAATGCCTGCGAGCTGCAGCCCCACCTGCCAGCGCGCACCTGGGAGCAGCTTCCGGGAGCTGGGCATCCACTGGCGCAGGCACAAGCCTAACGGCTTTGCGGGGCTCCGGTGGTCTGAGAGGTCGGAGGCTGCAAGTGTTGCTGCTGAAGGCAGTAGTGGACCCAGCTGGATCGCAGATTGGGGGTTGGCGCCAGGTAGGGGTGGGAGAAGCCGCAGCTCAGGAGCTGGTTGTTGGGGATCTGAGAAGTCACCACCTTGAAGAAGTTCCTCGGCTTTGGGAGCCAGGGGCCAAGGCAGAGCAGAACCTCAGGTCCTGGGCTCCATAGATTCTGTCTACACCACTTCCGGGCACCGAATCCAGGACGTGGAACCGTGGAAGATCCACAGGGTGGCTGTCAGGGGTGATGCTGCTGAGGTGGAGCTGCTGGCACGCAGGAGTGGAGACCCGGACACCCGGGACAAGCCACACAGGTAGCGGGGCTCAGCCTGGGGTGGGAGGATTCCCTAAGCCCTGCTTCCTCCCTGGGACGGGCCTTGGAGGGCGCTGGGCACCATCGGAGCAGTGAAGCCAAATGAGCCTTAGCTGCTTTATCCCTAACTCCCCAGCTGGAGCACTTGGTGGAGAATGTGAGTGATTTAACTCACAAAGTTAGGCAGATACAGCATTATTTTTAACGTTCACATTTAAAACATAGTGTTTTATACATTACAGGAGGTCCCTACTAAGAGAACTCATTCCCCTATCAAAAATATTGGGAGTCATTTTCAGTAGGCGGGAATTTATCAGATAAAACTGCCCGTTTTACATAAGTCAGTTCTTTTTTTTTTTTTTAGAGAAGGAAAGAAAGAAGGAGTGAAGGAGAGGAAGAAAGAGGAAGAAAAAAGGGAAAGAGGATGGGAATATTACTTTATTCTAAAAATGGGTATTAAAAATGGCCGATCAATATTTTGTGTATTTAAAGTGGAGAGCTCTATAAATATTTATTAAGTTTATTTGTTCCGGATCTGAGTTCAAGTCCTGGATATCCTTATTAATTTTCTGTCTTGTTGAGTCTAAATCTCTTTATGAGTCCTATGCCTCTGGGTGTTAGGATCATTAGCTCTTGTTGTTGCATTGATCCTTTTACCACTATATCTTTGTTGCTTTGAAATCTATTTTATCAGAGCGAGAATTGCAACTCCTGCTTTTTATTTATTTATTTTTGCTCTCCATTTGGTTGTTAAATCTTTCTCCATCCCTTTGTTTTAAGTCTTTGTGTATCTTTGGATGTGAAATGGGTCTGGATGTAGCATACCATTAGGTTTTGGCTGGTCTTTTGATTGGGGGATTTAGTCGACTTAAATTTAGAGTTACTGCCATTTGATGTTAACTGGCTGTTTTATCCATTCATTAATGTAAATTCTTCTTTATGTTGATGCTCTTTACTTTTTGGTATATTTTTAGAAAGACTAACACTGGTTGTTCCTTTCTATGTATAATGCTTCTTTCAGAAGCTCTTGTAAAGCAGGCCTGGTGATAATAAAATCTCTGAGTACTTGCTTGTTCATAAAAGATTTTATTTTTCCTTCAGTTGTGAAGCTTAGTTTGGCTGGATATGAAATTCTGGGCTGAAAGTTCTGTTCTTTAAGGATGTTGAATATCAGCCCCCACTCTCTTCTGGCTTGTAGGGTTTCTGCTGAGAGATCTGCTGTAAGTCTCATAGGCTTCCCTTTGTGGGTAACCTGACCTTTCTCTCTGACTGCCCTTAGTATTTTCTCCTTCGTTTTAACCCTGATGAATCTAACGATTATGCGCCTTGGGGTTGCTCTTCTTGAGGAATATCTTTGTGGTGTTCTCTGTATTACCAGGGATTGAATGTTGTCCTGCTTTGCTAGATTCGGAAAGTTTTCCTGAATGATATCCTGAAGAGTATTTTCCAGCTTGGATTCATTTTCTTCGTCGTATTCAGGTACACCTATCAAAGGTAAATTAGGTCTTTTCACATAGTGCCATATTTCTTGGAGACTGCTCATTCCTTTTTATTTTTTTTCTCTATTCTTGTCTTCTCATTTTATTTCATTAAGTAGGTCTTCGACCTCTGATATTCTTTCTTCTGCTTGATCAATTTGGCTATTCAGACTTGTGCGTATTTCGCTAAGTTTTTGTGTTGTGTTTTTCAACTCTGTTAGTTCATTTATATTCCTCTCTATATTGTCTATTCTTGTTAGCATTTCGTCAAACCTTTTTTTCAAAGTTCTTAGTTTCTTTACATTGGGTTAAAATAAGTTCTTCTAACTCCCAGAAGTTTCTTATCATCCACCTTCTGAAGCCTACTTCTGTTAATGGCACACAGTCCTTTTCCATCAGGGCTTGTTCCATTGCTGATGAGGAACTGTAATCCCCTGTAGAGGGAGAGGGGTTCTGATTTTGGGTATTCTCAGCCTTTTTAGGCTGGTTTCTTCCCTTTGTTATAAATTTATCCATCTGTCGTCTTTACGATTACTGCCTTTCTAGTTGGGTTTCTGAGTGGATGCCCAGTTTATTGATTCCCAGCACTGGAATCTGAGCAACCCACTGCGCTGGCCAAAACAGCAGTGATAAGACTGATGGTGCTCTTCTGCCCGGGAATATCCTCCCATTTACTATGCACAAAGAGCTGCCTCACCAAGGTGCCGGCAAAACTGTTGTACCGGCCACAAGAGTTGCACTGGAGACCCATGGGGCCCCTCCACTGGGAATCTTCTGGTCCGTGAGCGACAAAAATTCATCAAAGTGTGCCATCCTCTCATTCTCTGCGCTTTCACTGGGAGCTACAATCCCGAACTGTTAGCGATCAGCCATCTTAGATCTCATCTTAGTTTCTTTACATTGCATTAGAACAAGTTCTTTTAACTCCCAGAAGTTTCTTATCATCCACCTTCTGAAGCCTACTTCTATTAATGGAACACAGTCCTTCTCCATCAGGGCTTGTTCTGTTGCTGATGAGGAACCGTAATCCCCTGTAGAGGAAGAGGGGTTCTGATCTTGGGTATTCTCAGCCCTTTTAGGCTGGTTTCTTCCCTTTGTTAGAAATTTATCCATCTATCATCTTTACAATTACCACCTTTCTAATTAGGTTTCTGAGTGGACCAGTTTATTGATTCCCAGCACTGGAATCCGAGCAACCCACTGCACCAGCCAAAACATCAGCGATAAGACTGATGGTGCTCTTCTGCCCAGAAATCTCCAGTCCGGCTTTCTTCTTGAGTCCATAATAAGCAGCTCTGCCTTCCTGGAGCTCCAAACATCAGTCAGAAGGGGAGCCAGTCCTGTTTACTCTGCACGAAGAGCTGCTGCGTAGAGGCGCTGGCAAAACCACTGCGCCGGCCACAAGAGTCACGCTGGTGACCCGTGGGGCTCCTCCACTAGGAATCTTCTGGTCCGTGAGTGACAAAAATTCGTCTGAAAGTGTGGCGTCCTCTTGTTCTCTGCACTTTCACTGGGAGCTACAATCTTGAGCTGTTAGCGATCAGCCATCTTGGTCAGTTCTTTACTGAAGGGACTTAGAGGGAAACTTGGAAGTGGGAGGTGGGTTTTGTGTTCTTGAATGAGAAAACACATTTTTCTCAAAAGATGAGCTCTTTCTGTGTTTATCAATTTTAAATAAACCAAATGAAAATATCAAGGTTTTAACATTTTTGCACGACATCTGCTGTCTTTTACTATTTTGATGACATTTTAAATAATTTTGTAAGGGATTGAAAAAATACTGGCTACTCTAGATATTAAAATGTGCTATTAATTTCTATAATTATTTGTATACTGACAGCTGAAAATACAGATAAATGCATGCAACAGAATAGGAAATCTAGAAACGATATATTGCTGAAATGATATGAGATATATGTAAGGATTGATAATGTTAACAGGTATGAATGGGAAAGGATGAATTATTAATGAAAAAATGTCTGCTCTTTGAAGAAAATGAATGAAATTTTATATCATAAACATGAATGCCTGATGGAACACAGATTGAAACTTTTACATATGCAAGTGAGAAAAGTATCAGAAGAAAACACAAATGCTTATTTTACAGGTATAAATATATATTTTTTATTGAATTTTAGGTTTTGGGGTGCATGTGAAGAACATGCAAGATTGTTGCATAGGTACACACATGGTAGTGTGATTTGCTACCTTCCTCCCCTTCACCTATATCTAGCATTTCTCCCCATGGTGTCTCTCCCCAACCCCATCCCCCACTGTCCCCTGTTTCCCCCCAACAGACCCCAGTGTGTGATGCTCCCCTCCCTGTATCCATGTGTTCTCATTGTTCAACATGAGTTGAACATGCGGTCTTTTAAATTTGTTCTTGTGTCAGTTTGCTGAGAATGATGGTTTTCAGGTTCATCCATGTCCCTACAAAGGACAGGAACTCATCACTTTTTATGACTGCATAGTATTCCATGGTGTATATGTGCCACATTTTCCCTGTCCAGTCTATCATTGATGGGCATTTGGGTTGGGTCCAGGTCTTTACTATTGTAAACAGTGCTGCAGTGAACATTCATTTGCATGTGTTCTTATAGTAGAATGCTTTACAATCCTTTGGATATATATACCCAGTAATGGGATTGCTGGGTCAAATGGAATTTCTATTTCTAGGTCCTTGAGGAATTGCCACACTGTCTTCCACAATGGTTGAACTAATTTACACTCCCACCAACAGTCTAAAAGTGTTCCTATTCCTCCACATCCTCTCCAGCATCTGTTGTCTCCTGAGTTTTTAAAGATCGCCATTCTAACTGGCGTGAGATGGTATCTCAATGTGGTTTTGATTTGCATCTCTCTAATGACCAGTGATAATGAGCATTTTTTTCCTGTTTGTTGACCTCTTGTATGTCTTCTTTTATAAAGTGTCTGTTCATATCCTTTGACCATTTTTGAATGGGCTTGTTTTTTTCCTGTAAATTTGTTTGAGTTCTTTGTAAATTCTGGATATCAGCCCTTTGTCAGATAGGTAAACTGCAAAAATTTTTTCCCATTCTGTTGGTTGCTGATTCACTCTAGTGACTGTTTCTTTTGCCGTGCAGAAGCTGTGGAGTTTGATTAGGTCCCATTTGTCTATTT
>JAPYYA010005574.1:0-10677 GCA_028533165.1 Leontopithecus rosalia | reverse complement strand
AAATAAAAAAAAATAAAAGGCTTGCTGCACCCTCCTTCACCCAGGTTCAAGTGATTCTCATGCCTCAGTCTCCTGAGAAGCTGGGATTATAGGCACGTGGCATCGCACTGGCTAATTTTTGTATTTTTAGTAGAGATGGGGGTTTCACTATGTTGACCAGGTTGGTCTCAAACTACTGACCTTAAGTGATCCACCCACTTCAGCCTCCCAAAGTGCTGGGATTAGACTGTGAGCCACTGCACCCAGTCTAGCTATGGTTTATTACATATGACACTAAAAGCACAAGTAACAGGAGAAAAAAAGAGATAAACCTGACACCATTAAAGGAACTCCATCAAAAAAAAAGTGTCTTAAGTCCAGCTGTGGTGACTTACACCTGTAATCCCAGCACTTTGGGAGGCCAAGCCAGGCAGATCACTCTAGGTCAGGGGTTTGGGACCAGCCTGGCCAAAATGGTGAAACCCCATCTCTACTGTAACTACAAAAAGTAGCTGGGCATGGTGGTATACGCCTGTAATCCCAGCTAGTCAGGAGGGTGGGGCAGGAGAATTGCTTGAACCCAGGAGGCAGATGTTGCAGTGAGTAGAGATTGCACCACTGCACTCCAGCCTGGGTGACAGAGCGAGACTTCGTCAAAAAAAAAAAAAAAAGAAAGAAAAAGAAAATGTACTTCAAAAGATACCCTCAAGAAAATGAAAAGATAGCCCATATGATGGAGAAAACTTTTATAAATCATATGTTTGATAAAGGACATTGTATGGTTTGTGTTTGTCCACTCCAAATCCCATGTTAAAATTTGATTCCCAGTGTTAGAGGCAGGGCCTGGTGGGAGGGAGGCCACTGGATCCCATGGGTTGGGAGCAATCCTTCACAAATGGTTTAGCACCGTTCCCTTGGTGGTAAGTGTGTTCCTGCTCAGTTCATTCATGAGAAATACGTTGTTTGAAAAAGGCTGGGGCCTCCCCCTTCTCCTATTCCTGCTCCCACTTGCACCATGTGATACTCTGGCTATCCCCTTCACCTTCCACCATGATTGTAAGCTTCCTGAGGTCCTCTCCAAAAGTCCAGCAGTCGCCAGGCCGGAGCACAGTGGCGCGATCTCATCTCACTGCAACCTCCACCTCCTGGGTTCAAGTGATTCTCGTGCCTCAGCCTCCTGAGTATTTGGGATTTCAGGCGTAAGCCACCACGCCCAGCCTGTATTTCAGGTATTTCTTTATAGCAATGCAAAAAAAATGGCCTAACACAGATCTGTTTCTGTAATATATACAGAGTTCTCACAGACTGGGTAAGGTGCCTGTGATCTCAGCACTTTGTGAGGCTGAGGGGGAAAGATTGCTTAACCCCAGGAGTTCCAGACCAGCCTAGGCAACGTAGCAAAACCCCATCTCTGCAAAAAATGCAAAGGGGAAACAAACTTCAGTGAAATAAAAAAGGAAAGGGTTGGAGCCGTTGTTTTCTCCAGGAAACCCAGCCCTACCACCTTCGTGAAGATCCTGGCCTTGAAGTCTGGCAGCGTCCCTTCCCCCTAAAAATAGGAGGCCATCAAAAAGGGGGAAGTGCAGTGGGGTACAGTGGCTCACGCCTGCAATCCTAGGACTTTGAGAGGCTGAGGCAGGTGGATCGCTTGAGCTCAGGAGTTTGAGACCAGCCTGGGCAACATGGCTAAATCCTGTCTCTACAAAATATACAAAAAGTAGCTGGACATTTTGTATCTTAGCTACTTGGGAGGCTGAGGTGGGAGGATCACCTGAGCCAGGAAGGTGGAGGTTGCAGTGAGCCAAGTTCATGCCACTGCACACCAGCCTGGGCGACAGAGTGAGACCAAGTCCCTGTCTCAAAAAAAAGAGAGAACTTTCACAATTCGATAATATAAAGACAACTCAATTTAAAAGTAGGCACTGAAAGTTATGAAACATGAATGAGTAATTTTTTTTTTAGATGGAGTCTCACTCTGCTGCCCAGGCTGGAGTACAGTGATGTGATTCCAGCTCACTGCAACCTCCACCTCCCAGATTCAAGTGATTCTTCTGCTTCAGCCTCCTGAGTAGCTGGGGTTACAGGCATGCACTACCATGTCAGGCTAATTTTTGTATTTTTAGGAGAGAGGGATTTTTGCTGTGTTGGCCAGGTTAGTCTCAAACTCCTGGCCTCAAGCAATCCACCTGTCTGGGCCTCCTGAAGTTCTGGGATTACATGTCTGAGCCACTGTGCCTGGCCCTGATTAATGAAATTAAAGACACAGATAAATGGAAAGACATTAGATGTTTATAGATTGGAAAAATTAATATTGTTAAAATATCTGTAATACCCAAAGTGATCTATAGATTCAATGCAATCTTTATCCAAATCCCAATATCATTATTTACAGAAATGGAAAAAAAATTTTTTAATTGATATGAAACCAAAAGCACTTCTCAAACAACCCCAAATAGCCAAAGCAATCTTGAACGAAAAGAAAAAAGCTGGAGGTATCACACTTTCTGATTTCAAGTATATTACAAAGCTACAGTAAGTAAAACAGTATAGTACTGACATAAAAACAGACATAGACCACCAGAATGAAGTAAGAGAGTCCAAAAATAAATCTGTGCATTTATGGTCAACTGATTTTTGACAATGGTGCCAAGAACATGCAATGGAGATAGGATGGTATTTTCAATAAATGGTGTTGGGAAAAACTAGATAATCACAAGGAAAAAAATTAAATTAGAACTTTATCTCAAACCATATACAAAAATCAACTCAAAATGAATTAAAGACTTAGAAACTGAATTCTATACTTTATAGGGGTAAATCTTGTGATATGTAAATTATATTTTAATCTATTATTAATAATTACGAATCTTTGAATTAGGTTTGGTTAGGAGTATGTATAATATTGGAAGGTGGAGTACTGGAATATTCCAAGATAACATATTATTGAGAAAAAAAGATTTGGACTAAAAATATACTTTTTGTAATATGTGCTTTTCATTTTTAGGTTATAATATTTTAGGTTACAATACAAGATTTGCTCATAAGGAGGTTATAAACAAAAATACTTTCAGGATAATAAACTATACTTTTTTAACCAATAAGCTTGTATAATAATTTAAAATTTGAGAGAAATATAGAACATGACATTTTTTTTACCTTCATTGAGCATTATAGAGAGGAAACAAATGACTATCAAAGGAATGTACAGTCTAGATGAACTACAAAAATTATTTTAGTTATTTGTTTACATAGCTGTCTGTCACACAAATTCCCAAATTACATAGTTTAAGGAACCCTCAAGAGATCAGTTTACAACTTTGAAACTTTTCTAACTTTCCATTATTCCTAGAAATCTAGAGGCAAGATTTTATGATTTTGCTAGGTAAATTTTAAATCTTTCCACCGTGATCATCAAGAAGTCTTCTAAATGTCTCAGCTACCTCCTTAATTATTAGTCTCTATACGGCAGAATATGGAATGCAATTGACCCAAAGATCAGGGATCTTCCAACTTATTAGTGAGGGTCTCTCCTGTGATCCAGAAGTTTTAGCCCAAAGTTATCTTCTTGAAGTGTCATTCAGGTTTATGTATGATCCTCTGCCTTCTGTTGTACTTGACAACCCCTTTTTCTCAGCTCCGTGGAAATGGAAATGGAATCGCTTATTCATTGCTATCTGGAAAAAAGCTCCTAACATATGTATATACTATTTTATTTTATTTTATATTTTATTTTGAGACAGAGTCTCACTATGTTGCCCAGGCTGGAGTGCAGTGGCGCAATCTCGGCTCACTGCAACCTCCACCTTCCAGGTTCAGGCAATTCTCCCACCTCAGCCTCCCGAGTAGCTGGGATTACAGGCACGCGCCACCATGCTTGGCTAATTTTTCATATTTTTAGTAGAGACAGGATTTCGCCATGTTAGCCAGGCTGGTCTCAAACTCTTGAACTCAGGTGATCTGCCCACCTTGGCCTCCCAAAATGCTGGGATTACAGGTGTGAGCTGCCGCGCCCAGCCTGTATATACATTTAATTTGTTTTCTGCTTCACCTTCTCTAAGTAAATTATCCTCAGTTCCTTGAGTCAACTATGAAAATACATGCTCTCTTGTCCTGGATTTTAAATAAATCAGGGTGTGATAAGAAAGTAATGACCTTCTAAAGCTGTAGAATGCCTTCGTCTTTTCACAAAGCACACATTTTTCTTCCGGGAATAAAGGTTGCCTTCCTGTAAAAGGATTGAATGCAGAAGCATCCTGGGCAGCTGTATTAGTTTTCAATGTTACATAACAAATAGCATGTATTTCTGATCTCGCCATGTCTGTGGGCCAGGCGTCCAGGCACAGCGTAGCTGGACCCTCAGCCAGTCATAAGGCTGCAAACTAAGTGACAGCTGAGTTGCATCTCATCTTGAGGCTCCACTGGGAGGAACTGGCTTCTGAGTTTGCTTTGGTAATTGGCAGAATGCATCTCCTTGTGGCGGGGCTGTGTTTCTTGTTGACCATGGGCCGGAGGCCGCACTCAGCTTCCAGAGGCCTATTGTTTTTTGCCACGTGAACTTCTTCAACATGGTCGTCTACTCACTCAAGCCAGCAAGCAGAATCCCTAGTGTGAATCTGCTGGCACAATGGAGTTTTATATAATGCAACAAAATCACAGGAATGACATCTCATCACTGTTGCCATATTCTGTCAGTTAGAAACCTGTCATCCCATGCTCAAGAATAGTGAACACCAGAAGGCAGGTATCATGAATAGCAGTCACCCTAGGGTCTATCCACTAGAGCAGCCTTTAATCCTTTCTGCATGGAGATGGAGAGTATGTGATTAAACAAATTAATGAACAAAAGCCAACCTATCTTTTATTACTTCATTTACTTATTTATTTTGAGACAGAGTCTCACCCTGTCACCCAGGCTGGAGTGCAGTGGTGTGATCTCGGCTCACTGCAACCTTTGCCTCCCAGGTTCAAGCTATTCTCCTGCCTCAGCCTCCTGAGTAGCTGGGATTATAGGCCTCACCACCACGTCCAGCTAATTTTTGTATTTTTTGCAGAGACTGGGTTTTACCATGTTGGCCAGACTGGTCTCGAACTCCTGACTTCAAATGACCTGCCCACCTCAGCCTCTCAAAGTGCTAGTATTACAGGTGTAAGCCACTGCAGCCAGCCTTCATTATTTTACATTATCTTTTTCTCTACTCAGAGCTCCTCCCCAAAACAGTTTTATAATTATTTATTGCCATATAGCAAACCATCCCCCTCAAATAAAACAGCAACTATTTTATTTGCTTCTTAAGCTGTGGTTCAGCAATTTGAGCTGTGCTTGGCTGGGCTATTCCTCTGGTCTCTCATGGGGTCACTCACATGCCTGTAGTCAAACTGCAGCTTGACTTGAGCTAGTTGGTTTAATGTAACCTCACTCACAGATAAGGAATTGGTGCTGGCTATAGTCTATGCCACATGTCTTCTGCAGGATGGCCCAGTCTTTTTCAGATGGCATCTGGTTTCCAAGAGGAAGAGAAGATGCAGGGTTCAGAAGTAACACAGTATTACTTGTGCCACATTCTGTTGGTCAAAGAAAGCCCAAGGTATGGCCAGATTCAATGAGTGGACAAATAGACTCCATCTCTTTCCTTTCTAGAATTATGCCAATTTCAAACCTGAGAGCACTTTGTGGCCTGATAACTATTACGAAGTATTAATCCTCATATACAAAATAACGTATAACTGCTTAGAAATATAATGGCATTTAGCCGGGCCCGGTGGCTCACGCCTGTAATCTGAGCACTTTGGGAGGCCGAGGTGGGTGGATCATGAGGTCAAGAGATCAAGACCATCCTGGTCAACATGGTGAAACCCCGTCTCTACTAAAAATACAAAAACTTAGCTGGACATGGTGGCACGTGCCTGTAATCCCAGCTACTCGGGAGGCTGAGGCAGGAGAATTGCCTGAACCCAGGAGGCGGAGGTTGTGGTGAGCCAAAATCACGCCATTGCACTCCAGCCTGGGTAACAAGAGTGAAACTCTGTCTCAAAAAAAAAAAAAAAAAAAAGAAGAAGAAGTAGAAAATAGATACCTAAAACACAGGGTAAGAAGAGTTTACTTTCTTCAAGCTTCTCTAGAAGGGTGTGGTAATATTTAGGTTCAAAAGATTTCCCTCTTCTTGAAGTACATCAACCAAGTCAGTAATTAAGAAGAATTGTTATTAATTGCCAGAAGCACTCTGAACTCTTCATCAGCATCCTTTATCCAAATGAGTAATTTAGTGAGAGCTGACCCTATATTCATTTTACAGGCTGCAGACTTTATAATTTTTTAATTTTTATTTATTTATTTATTGAGCTGGAGTTTTGCTCTTGTTGCTCAGGCTGGAGTGCAGTGGTGTGATCTCGGCTCACTGCAACCTTCACCTCCTGGGTTCAAGTGATTCTCCTGCCTCAGCATCCCAAGTAGCTGGAATTATAGGCACCTACTACCGTGCCCTGCTAATTTTTGTATTTGGGGCTCAGATGGGGTTTAGCCATGTTAGCTAGGTTGGTCTTGAACTCCTGGCTTGAAGCGATCTGCCCATCCAGCCTCCCAAAGTGCTGGGATTATAGGCATGAGCCACCACACCCAGCCACAGGCTAAGGACTTTAGGAAGAATTAAGTCACCAATGGATACCAGGGCCAGGAGCAGTCTGGCTAAGAAAAATAATCAGGTTAACACAGCAGAAATGAAAAGGAGACAATATATCTGCTCTTAAGAGCCAGGGAAATAAAACAAAGAAAAAAAAGAAAGAAAGAAAAAATAAAAGCCAGGGAGAGAACCCTCCTATTGTTAGGTTAGGGGGAAAAAAAGTCAAACTAGTTAAGTGACCTGAGTGGGAATTTGAGGATTTGTCACGGATATCATCTCTTGGTTTCTTAGCTCTTGAAGGAGGATGGGATGGAGTCAGATGCCAAGGAGCTATTCACGCAAGGAGGTAAGCAAATCGTCGTAAGTTCAGTTCTTGTCTTCAAGAGGGATTGAATGCATCAAACGATCTCTCAAAAACTACTCAAGTATACAAGCACAGAGACTGAAGTGAATTTTAAAAATTACTCACGTAACATGAGCACACTCTTATAAAAGCTTCAGAGAGGAATCAATTCTAGGCCAGGCACAGTGGTTCACACTGCAATCCCAGCACTTTGGGAGGCTGAGGTGGGTGAATCACCTGAGGTCAAGAGTTAGACCAGTCTGGCCAATATGGTGAAACCCTGTCTCTCCTAAAAATGCAACAATTAGCCGGGCGTGGTGGCACATGCTTGTAATCCCAGCTACTTGGGAGGCTGAGGCAGGAGAACTCAGGAGGTGGAAGTTGTAGTGAGCCAAGATCATGTCACTGCACTCCAGCCTGGGTAACAGTGAGATTTCACCTCAAAAAATAAACAAATAAAAATAATGACTTCTTGAGGGAAAATATATATCACCTTTATTCTCCCTGCCATGTTCACTCCTTCCACCAAAGTAACCAGGACTGGAGTTTGGTGCCCAGTCTTCCCACCTCTGTTCTGGACATTTCCATGCGTACGCCTGCACGTGTATCATAAAGATTTTTAATGTAAAAGAATCGTGCCATATACATTGTTCTGGAAGTTGCTTTTTCCACTTAACTATGTATTGGGGATCTCCTCCTAGAACAATTACGAAGAACTTTAGGCTGGCCAGTCACCAGTTCATTTACCTCTACATCAGTCTTTTTGGTATAAATTGAAGGGGTATACATACAATTCCGTTACATGGATATATGGCATATACCTCATTCTTTTTAATGGCTGAAATGTATTCCACAGCAGAGATAAACAACTTAATTAGTTCTGTAGTGATGGGCATTTAACTTATGTCTGAATGCTCACTATTCCAATGGTGCTGTCATAAACTCCCTTTTACAAACTGCATGCCAAGTGTTTCTCTACGATAGATTCCATGTCATTAATTAAATGTGGATCGATGAACAAAGCAGCTTATGCTGTGTTTGTTGTTGTTGTTGTTGTTGTTGTTATTGTTTTTGTTTGTTTTGAGACAGGGTCTCACTCTGCTGCCTAGGCTGGAGTACAATGCTGTGATCGTACAATGCTGTGATCTCACAGCAACCCCCGCCTCCTTGGCTCTAATGATCCTCTTGCTTCATCCTCCTGAGTAGGGAGGTATGCACCACCATGCCTGGCTCATCTTTGCATCTTTTTGTAGAAATGGAGTTTCACCATCTTGCCCAGGCTGGTCTCAAAACCCTGGACTCAAGCAATCCACCTGACTTGGCCTCTTAAAGGTGTGAGCCACTGTGCTCAGCCACAGCTTATGTCTTGATTTCCCCAACTAACATGAAACACACTCTCTGACATCCCTTTTTCCTTTGCCTTTAACTGTTTTTTGTTCTTGGAGATGGAGTTTCACTCATGTTGCCCAGGCTGGAGTGCAATGGTGTGATCTCGGCTCACTGTGACCTCCGCCTCCCAGTTTCAAGCAATTCTCCTGCTTCAGCTTCCCGAGTAGCTGGGATTACAGGCATGTGCCATTACGCCCAGCTAATTTTTGTATTTTTAGTAGAGATGGGGTTTCTCCATGTTGGTCTGGCTGGTCTTAAACTCCTGACCTCAGTTGATCTGCCCTCCTTGGCCTCCCAAAGTGCTGGGATTATGGGCATGAGCCACTGCACCCAGCCTTTAACTGTTTCTTTAGTGACTTCTCCCAAGGAACTTTAGAATGGCTACTCACTAAGGAAACAGAATATCCTAGTGGCAGGAAAATTAAGATTCTGAAGCTGAGGTTAACTAAGACCTAGAATTTGAGATGAGCAATTGGAAAGTAATTTCAGTCTCCCCAAAGAGTTTCTTGTGTTTTTTTTTTCTTTTTTTTTGTTTTTTTTTTTTTTGAGACAGAGTCTCACTCTTGTGGCTCAGGCTGTAGTGGTGTGATCATGGCTCACCACAACCTCTGCCTCCCAGGTTCAAGCCATTCTCCTGCCTCAGCCTCCCGAGTAGCTGGGATTACAGGCATGTGCCACCCTACCTGGTTAATTTTGTTATTTTTGTAAAGATGGAAATTCTCCATGTTGGTCAGGCTGCTCTCAAACTCCCAACCTCAGGTGATCCACATGCCTTGGCCTCCCAAAGTCCTGGGAATACAGGTGAGAGCCGCCATGCCCGGCCAAGAGTTTCTCAATGAAAAGTAGCCTTGAAATAGGTTTACTATTCTTGGCAATGCTACAACTTTCCTTGGGCAGAGTTAATACTTGGTTATATTACAGGGTTTTAAAATAAAAGAAGACTGGGTACAGTGGCTCACGCCTGTAACCCCAGTATTTTGGGTGGTTGAGGTGGGTAGATCACCTGAGGTCACGAGTTTGAGATCAGCCTGGCCAACACAGCAAAACTCCACCTCTACTAAAAATACAAAAATTAGCCAGGTATTATGAGTGAATTGATGGAGCTGAAAAACATAACACGAGAACTTTGCGAAGCATGCACAAGTTTCAACAGCCAAATTAACCAAGCAGAAGAAAGGACATCAGAGGTTGAAGATCAACTCAGTGAAATAAAACGAGAAGGCAAGATTAGAGAAAAAAGTGCAAGAAGGAATGAATAAAGCCTCCAAGAAATGTGGGACTATGTGAAGAGACCTAATCTACATTTGATAGCTGTACCTGAATGTGATGAAAAGAATGAATCCAAGCTGGAAAATACTCTTCAGGATATTATCCAGGAAAACTTCCCCAACCTAGCAAGGCAGGCCAATATTCAAGTCCAGGTAATACAGAGAATACCACAAAGATATTCCTCAAGAAAAGCAACCCCAAGGCACATAATCCTCAGATTGACCAGGGTTGAAATGAAGGAGAAAATGCTAAGGGCAGCCAGAGAGAACGGTCGGGTTACCCACAAAGGGAAGCCCATCAGACTCATAGCAGATCTCTCGGCAGAAACCCTACAAGCCAGAAGAGAGTGAGGGCCGATATTCAACATCCTTAAAGAAAAGAACTTTCAACCCAGAATTTCATATCCAGCCAAACTAAGCTTCATAAGTGAAGAAAAAATAAAATCCTTTGTGAACAAGCAAGTACTCAGAGATTTTGTCACCACCAGGCCTGCTTTACAAGAGCTCCTGAAAGAGGCACTACACATAGAAAGGAACAACCAGTACCAGCCATCCAAAAATACACCAAATGGTAAAGAGCATCAACAAAATGAAGAATCTGCATCAACTAACAGACAAAACAGCCAGATAGAATCAAAATGGCAGTATCAAATTCACACATAACAATATGAACCCTAAATGTAAACGGGCTAAATGCACCGATCAAAAGACACAGACTGCCAAATTGGATAAAAAGCCAAAACCCATCGGTGTGCTGTATCCAGGAAACCCATATCACATGCAAGCATACACAAAGGCTCAAAATAAAGGGATGGAGGAAGATTTACCAAGCAAATGGAGAGCAAACAAAACCAGGAGTTTCAATTCTCATCTCTGATAAGATAGACTTTAAAGCAACAAAGATCAAAAGAGACAAAGAAGGACATTACATAATGGTAAAAGGATTGATACAACAAGAAGAGCTAATGATCCTAAATATATATGGACCCAATACAGGAGCACCCAGATATATAAGGCAAGTTCTTAATGACTTACAAAGAGACTTAGACTCCCACACAATAATAGTGGGAGATTTTAACAC
>JAPYYA010005573.1:0-10677 GCA_028533165.1 Leontopithecus rosalia | reverse complement strand
CTATTTGGCTGCCGAGGCTCCGCCCTGCTGGCGTGAGGTCTGCCCTTTTGCTGTGGGCTCCGTCCTGCTGTTTTGGGCTCCGCCCTACTGACATAGGCTCTGCCCTGCTGATGTGGGCTCTGCCCTTTTGGCGGAGTCTCTCTGTTACTGCGGGTTGCCTCGGCAATGGCTGACTTCATCAGCAATGTGCGGGTACCTCAGTAGGGGCAGAAACTCTTGGCAATGGCGGACGCCCCTCCCCCACCGAGCTGCACAGCCGTGGGTTCAGCTCTTCCCGCAGTGGAACTCTCAACCCCCGGCACTCCAAATCGCCGTATTGCTTGTCCCTGTTTGGGTGGGACCCGTCGAGCCTGATCACTTGGCTCCCTGCCTCCGAGCCTTTTTGCTTTTTTTTTTTAAGTTGTAGGGTTGACTCTCTCCCAGGTGCCTCAGCCACTGGCCGAAAGGGCACCGGGATCTGTGTGATTTCCCGTGCAGCCACCCGCTGCGCTGGTTCACAATTCACCTCCCAGAAATCTCCTGGTCTAGTTCACCGTCCAAAACCCGTTCAATCAGATGAACACAGCAATCTGCCCTCCCAAGTCTCAAATTGCCAGTTTAACAGGGTGCCCAGACCTGTGTGTTTTGTGTGCCGTGCCGCTGCGCTGCAGGGCCAGCTGCCTGGCCACACCAGCAGAGAGCGTTGTGCTTGCGTCCTGCATCCCTCTTACACCTGGGCTTGTCCCCGCTCTGTGGGCTATAAAGATCCGTTTGGAAATGTGGTGTGAACCACCCTCTGCGTCTTGACTGAGAGCTGCAATGGTGAGTTGCTTCTAGAGCGCCATCTTCCCCCGTCCCCCCGGAGTTATTTATTTCTTATATGATGACTCAGGACACATGGACAGAATTTGATAGGAGAGTGGAACTTTATAGGCTGAGAATTTTAAACACTGAGAAAGAATTTTGGCAGACAACTGGGGTGGGGGTAGATACACCTCTCTAGACTTGTTAGAACACTCAAAGTGTTAAAATACATTGAAAACAGGATGGTGTGGTGCTTCTTCTAGAAATAAAAAGGTGCATAGAAAGAGACAAAGTTGTGTCTTCTCTCTCAAGGACAAATGGATTGGAAATTAGGATTTGTTCTCAGGTAAGACACAAAATCAGAGGTAAATCCACAGGACTATGGAGGATCACCCTTATAACAGTATCTGAGAAATATTCATGGAGAATATAGGATAAAGACTACACCCATTATGGGTTAAATGAAAAGAAGGAGAGTGAATATTTGACTAATAATTTTTAAATTCTCCATTTTATGAGTCAGTGGATTCACTGGAACATTGCTAAGAATGAATCACAAAAGAGTTAATAAAATATTTTCAGTTGTATTCAGAATGTGTTATATTTTCTTTAGCAATGTGTTTACCTTTCTCAGAATACATTAAGAAAAAGCAGGCTATGAAGGGTTGGGGGTCAGAGGCATCTAACCTGGTAGCAAACATTCGTTTTAAAAATAAGCTACACGGCAGACACCCCACAAATGTGTATGTGAGAAAACTCCTATACAACTTTGCTTAACATTGTTCTATTAAGTTCAAATATGTTTTTAAATAATCTGAAAAAAATGCCTGGTCCTGGTGGAATCAAACTGCTAAGACAACTTTAATAAAAACAGCTAGGGCCTATATACTGGTAAAGTAAAAGAGAAAACGGATGTTTTCATAATTATAAATATAATTTGAGTCTGTATTATTTTGGTCTTTTTAGCCAATCAAGAAAGAAAACTGTTATTAAAAGTTATTATTTAGGGTTATTTAGAGTCACTAAGGAATCAAGATGCTTCAGCTTTCTAGCTCAGGTAGAAAAAAAAATTCTTGAGTCTAGGAAAGAAGTCAGGATGAATTTTTTTCTTATGTCTTAGAGTTTGAACTAGAGTTAAATTGAATTAAACGGTGATCGCAACAGCTGAATTTATTAATAAACAGTAGTCCATATGTAGGTTCAGAGATTTGTATTTTTATAAGTTTTGTTCTAGGTTATATTACTCTTTCTTGCAACTAGATGTTAATTCCCTTACCTTGATATTTAATATGAAGTTAAACTTTTTTTTTTTAGATGGTCTCACCCAGTCATCCAGGCTGAAGTGCAATGGCAGTCTTGGCTCACTGCAACCTCTACCTCCTGGGTTCAAGCGATTCTCTTACCTCAACCTCCTGAGTAGTTGGGATTACAGGCACCCTCTACCATTCCCAGCTACATTTTTGTATTTTTAATAGAGACAGGGTTTCACCTTGTTGGTCAGGCTGGTCTAGAACTCTTGACCTCTGGTAATCTATCTGACTCAGCCTCCCAAAGTGCTATTGTTGCCCAGGCTGGAGTGCAATGGTGAGATCTCAGCTCACTGCAACCTCTGCCTCCCAGGTCCAAGCAATTCTCCTGTCTCAGCCTCCCAAGTAGCTGGGATTATAGGCTCCTGCCACTATGCCCTGCTAATTTTTGTATTTTTGGTAGAGACAGGGTTTCACCATGTTGGCCAGGCTTGTCTCGAACTCCTGACCTCAGGTGATGACCTGCCTCAGCCTCTCAAAGTACTGGGATTGCAGGTGTGAGCCACTGCGCCTGGCCTGAAGTTAAACTTTCTAAAGAAACAATTTCATTAGTATTCTCAGTTCATTGAGTCAGGGATATCCTGTGCGTCAAACAAAATCATAACTAAGACATCCCCATTTGCCTGGTGGCAGCTCCCAAAGAGAAGCAATGAAAGAAAAGTGGGACATTTGTATTTGTGGCTACTACCAGAGTATACTTAGAAGCTGTGTGTAATGCTCCTGTTTTTAAGTGGTGCAAAAAGAGCCTCTAAGAGTTTCTTTGACCTGACCATGATCGTGCAGCCACGTTGCAAAAGGAACCTGCAAACTATTCTATGTACCCACGTGTCTATTTACCTATTCTGCTTCCCTTTTCTTTGAAGAATCTAAACTTAGGTCTCAACTTATTGGCTTAGATATTTCCTCAGATAAATAACTCCAAAGCGAGCTCTGAATCATACTTGCCTGAGGATATTTCAATGTACTCTTTTATAAATCCTTGTATCTAAGGTCTTCAGAGACTAAGGGGAAAAGATCCTGAAACATCCGAAAGAATTGGCAGAGGCCAGGAAATACGACATTGTTATGAGGGGGAATTTTGTTGAGACTTCTGAGGAAGGGAATGGTTTATTGTTCTGATTTCAGCAGTCAGTGAAAGGGATGCTGAGTGGATGCCAGGTAGGGAAGTGAAACCTGTAATGAAAAAAAACCATCAGAAAGCTAACCACATCTTCCTAGCACTCACTGGGATTTAGTAAAACAGCTTTTGCAAAGTAACCCCACAAGTATAAACATTACATTTATGTCAGCCTACTGAACTAATCTGCCTGGGATTGGGATAACTTTCAGCTCCACCAACCAGAGAAAGAGGGGCATTCCTGAAATTATACCAGGCAGATGATTTGTGGTCTTAGGTAGGAAGAAACCCAGATGGGAAGGTTAAGCCCAGCCCTCACTGGTGACATGCAGCCTGTACAAGATTACCTGGCTTCAAAAGAAACTCCATCTCATCAGGAATGGATCTAGCTTGATAGATGCTAGAGGTGATCTTAATATAGGCTTGACTTAAAGAGTGTATCCAGATCAGTAAATTTTAAATGATTGAAATCTTATAAGATATGTTCTTTGGTGACAATGGAATAAAATCAGAAATCAATAACAGAAAAGAATTTAGGAAATTCACAAATAGATGAAAATGAAACAACACACTCTTGAATAACCAGTGCGTCAAAAACTACCAAAGCAGACTAAAAAAAAAAATAGAAAGTTTGAACATATCTATAACAAGTGAAAAGATTAAATCAGTAATTAAAAACCTCCCAAAGAAAAGTGCAAGACTATATGGCTTCACTGGATAATTCTACCAAATATTTAAAGAAGAATTATCACTAATCCTTCTCAAACTCTTCCAAGAATTAAAAGATTAGTTCCAATTCATTCTATGAGGCTATTGCCCTGCCAGCTGCAGTCGCTGATGCCTGTAATCCCAGCACTTTTGAAGGCCAGCGCAGGTGGATAATGAGGCTAGGAGTTTGAGACCAGCCAGTCTAGCATGGTGAAACCCCATCTCTACTTAAAATACAAAAATTAGCCGGGAGTGGTGGTACATGCCTGTAATCCCAGCTACTCAGGAGGCTAAGGCAGGAGAATCGCTTGAACACAGGAGTTGGAGGTTGCAGTGAGCCAAGATTGTGCCACTGCACTCCAGCCTGGGCGACAGAGCAAGACTCAGTCTCAAAAAAAGAGAGAGAAAACCATAGTATAATATCCCTTGTGATTATAAATGCAAAAATGTTAAACCAGATTTTAGCAATATGAATCCAATAATATGTAAAAGAGGTTATATATTATGACCAAGTTGTGGTTATTCCAGCAGTGTAGTGCTGACATAATATTTTAAGAAAATGAAATAATTAACTAAATTAAAAAACTAAAAAAAGATTCTGCTGAAATAAGTGAATATATTTATGCCAAACAAAATCAAAAGTAAGAACTTTGGTCTATGTCTCACACCATAGTAAAAATACATAAAGATGGTTTATAGACCTAAACTGTTAACACTTCTGGATGAGACGCATGAGAAAATCTTTGATACCTGTTAGGCAAAAATTTATTTTACCCAACATCAAAAGCACTATCCATTAAAAAGAGAAAAGGATAAATTGGACTTTATAAAAATTATAATTTTCTGCTCATCAGAAACACTGTTAAGACAGTGAAAAGACAAGCCGCAGGCTGGGATGAAATATTTGCAAAGTGTATATTTGAGAAAGAACTTGTATCCAGAATATTAAAGAATTTACAAAAGTCAGTAGTAGAAAACTGTTAAACTAGGCAAGATATTTGAACAGATACTTCCCTTCATTAAAGAAGATATTCAGATGATGAGTAAGCAAATGCCAAGATGCTCAATGTACTTAGTCATTAGAAAAATGCAGGAATGATTGATACATGGAACAACTTGGATGGATATTACAAGTTATCCTGGGTGAAAGAAGACCGAGTGTGATTCTGTTTATGTAAAATTTTAGGAAATGCAAATGAATCAAGTGACAAAAAGCAAATCAATAGTTTGCTGGGAGAGCAGGGGGTAAAGGGGAATGTGGAAAACTGGGAGGGAGGGACTCCCAAGAAGGTAGTTGTGGTCTGAATGTTTGTGCTCCCCCCAAATTTATATGCTGAAACCCAAACCCCCCAAGGTGATGGTATTAGGAGGTGAGTCCTTTTGGGAGGTGATTAGGTCATGAGGGAGGAGCCCTCATGAATAAGATTGTTACCCTTATAAGATAGGCCCACGGGAGCTCCTTTGCCCCTTCTACCTGTGGGGACACAAGGAGAAGGCTCCGCCTATGAAGCAGAGAGACAGCTGTCACCAAACACTGAATCTGCCAGTGCCTTCATCTTGTACAGCCTCAAGAACTGTGAGGAATAAATTTCTGTTGTTTATAAGCTACCCAGTTTATGGTATTTTGTTATAGCAACCCTGAAAGACCAAGATAGGGCCCAAGGAAATTTTGAGGGTTGATGTATGTGTTCATTCTTTTGACTGTGGTGATGGTTTCATAGACAGACATAGATACAGTCTCAAACTTCATCAAACTGACACTGTAAGTATGTATAGTTTATTATATGTCAATTATATCTAAATAACCAAACATTTAAAAAATAAAACTGCGACTATAGATTGAAGTTTTAAAAATATATTCAGTGAACAAAAACAGAAGTTTTGATATTGGCTAAACTCCCTTTTTTTCTACCAGAATGAAGTGATAAGAAGTAGGTATATTTGCTAAGGTATTGCCATGCGCTAGGCATAATTTTAAATGCTTTACATATGTTAGTTATTTAACATTCACAACAGCCCTGTGAGATAGACAGCCCTGTGAGACCACTTCAAAATGGAAAACAGGTGTCAGTGCTAAAACCGGCAAAGTCGGGATTGAAATCATTCTTGACACCTACACTCACTACCTCACGTGAGACCAAGCACTCATTTAATTGTTAAACTGTGCTTGCTGTCTTGAATGAGAAATACTAGACCAGCAGAGAGACCTCCAGAGAGCCAGGGAGGAGGGCTGAGTGAAGGCCAGAAAGATCACCCAGAACTGAGTCTGGAGTGATAAGCAGTCCAGACCCTGCTCCGCACCTGTCCTGCAACTGCGCCCTGACTGTGTGTAACACTTCGCTGTCTGTGTCGAGTAATTCAGCCTAGACCTGACTCTTTGCCTTATTTGTGCAGGTGACTCTGTTTCTACTCCAGGCCAACCTTGATTAATGCTCAAGGTCCTTCACCAGTTTTTACAGCAAATTCAACCACACTAAGCATCTCCAGTGTGGTTTTTTTTTTTTTTTTTGGCAATTTTAGTGGAGATCTGGAGATTGACAGGAAAGTCACATTTCCCAATGCACTGCTCCATCTCCCACCTCCTGCAGCTAACTGTTTCTCTAAGCCCCCCCTCCCTTCTCCAGGCAGACTCACTCTTCACATTTCCTCTGCAGTGCTTGTTCTCAGTCTTCCATCTACTTTCCTTCTTCACTGAAGACCAAGGTTGTGTCTTTCACCCTCCTCATAGCTATCAAAGCCATGTCTCCCTTAGGAAATTCTCTTGCCAGCTGCTAAGAAGATACATTTGCTTCTATATGCTGACAGAAGTTCTTGCTGCCTTCTCAAGGCTAACCTGACAAGTGTGTTGCTGTTGTAACCACATCTAAAAAATGGTCAATAACAAAGATATGGACTCAACTTAAGTGTCCCATCAATGGGTAACTGGATAAAGAAAATGTGGTATATATACGCAATGGAGTATTATTCAGCCATAAAAAGAATGAAATAATGTATTTTGCAGTGACATGGATGGAGGCCATTGCCAGAAGTGAAACAACTCAGAAACAGAAAGTCAAATACTGCATGCTTTCACTTATAAGTGGGAGCTAAATAATGTGTACACATGGGCAACGAGTGTGGGATGATAGACATTAGAGACTTGGAAGGGTGGAGGCACAGAAGGTGGGGAGACTATGAGAAATTACTTAATGCGTACAAAGTACGTTTTTCGGTAACAAATCCAGTAAAAGCCAAGACTTCACCACTATGCAATATATGCATGTAGCAAAATTTCACTTGTGCCCATTAAATTTATACAAACAAAAAATGCATAAAGAATGGAAGAGGACCTTCCTCTCAAAGAAAATCTCAGCCTTTGGTTATTAAAACAAAGGCCAAAGCTCATGCACACCTCAGAAATCAGGTCTAGTGTTTTCAGACTGATATCAGATATCCACTGGTGGCTAGTGGGCTCATGTGCATCAATTTTTATGGTTTTATTAAGGAGAGAATTTAAAAAAAAGAGCTTGCACACTTCTGTTCTCCCTGTAAGCTTTGCGCGGCTGCCTTACTAGGGCTTGTAAAATACAGTTTCAAACGTGAAGGGGGCATTTCTAACTCAGGATCGTGTGTCTCCAGAGGCAAGAAAAACGATACTAGGACAATGTCTGCCACCAACCAGGATGGTCTCTCTTACCTCCTCTGTGACTGCATTTGAGAGAATAAGGGCTAGAAAGGCAGGGAGAGATAGTGGATGGGGCCTCTCCAACAGTTTGGACAGAATGAGGTGGAGAGCAGAATAAATACTGCTCAAGGAAGTGAAAGGCACTATGGGGTTTGTAATGCCTCTTTGCTGCTCTGCTAGCTCCCACACTCCAGAGATGACTAAGCAGCTGATTCATTGTGGCACATTCAGAAAAACAGCTCAGCCTTGAGAGAGGCACGCAAGAGCAGAGGTATGCATGTGTAGGTGTGTGCCGGGGGAAGGGGGTGGTGTTCGTCAACATGTCTTTTGATGAGCAGTCACAATGTTTTAGAAAGGCTTGAATTAGCTGCCAATATGTTTAAAGAAACACAAAAATGGGATTTTTTGGAGAATGAAAAATCAGAATCCGTGAATATTAGCTGATCTGACACCCTGTGTTTACTTCCACAGCTTCCTAACTGGTCTTCCTGCTGCCATCATTTCCTCTCTTCCATTGACGCTTCACCTCTCCTGAGAATCACACTGCTTCTATTTCCACCCAGCAGCCAGAGGGATTCTTTTCCACTGTAAATGAAATTATGTCACTTCCTTGATTAAAATCTTCCCATGATGTCCTGACCCACTTAGAGTAAAAGTCAGAGTCCCAGGAACGTTCTGCAAGACCCTACCTGCTGGGGTACCCTGTTACCTTTCACTTGTCCTATCCTTCCCCACCTCTTCCTCTCTCTCCCCTTCTACTTTCCTCTCCTCCACCTGCTCTTTCTTCTCCTCCTCCTAGTATAGAAAGCAGAGCCACATTATTCTTTGCCTCTATTTCCTCTGTGTTTTTGAGTAAATTACTTAACTGGTCTGCGCCTCACTTCCTCATTGGTGAAATGAGGCTAAAAACCATATCTTGCTTGTAGTGTTGTTATGAGGACAAAATGAGTTAATATTTTTAAAGCCCTTAAAACAGTGCCTGGCGCATAGTAAGAACAATACCATTGCTCCTCTAATCCAGTCATGTGGGTTTCTTAGTTTTGCTCAGATAAGATAGGTTTCCTTCTGCCCCAGTGCCTTTGCAGATGCCCCTTTCTCTGCCTGGCCACGGCTTCCACAAATACCCATCTCTTTCCAGCCTGGCTTACTTGTATTTGAGGTGAAGCAAAAATTCAACAAAAACCCAAGTGGACTAAAAAATAAACAAAGGCCAGCCAGAAAGAAATAAAGAGTATTAATTAAATTCAGGAAATAAGTAGAAGAAAAAATCTCAAAATAAAGACTCATTTATAAGGTGGCTTTAGGAGAAGAGATTCAAATGAACATTTAACAAGAAGCATTGAAGAAAACTGGAAAACACCAAGAGAATTAAAATGTATAATAAATTTTTTTTTAGAAAATCATGAGGACACCTAAATTAGATATGGATCAGCACTGTCTAGTTTACAATTTACCTTATAAAGCCAACTTATTGTTCTGAGTATTTTGGCCCAAGCATCTGGGACCAGCTTGTCACCATCTCTGACTATTGGAAAACCTTTTTGCCAATGCTTCCCTTCTGCTTCCTTTTCTAGTCCCGTCTGAACTGTCTTGTCTGGCCCTGTTGCCTCCCAGGAAGCCGCAGATCCTGACTTCTTGTGTTTGTTTCTCAGCCAGGATGAGAAACACTCATCACCTTCTGACTTTCCAAACAGCAAATCCCACTCCATGCCCAGCTCCCCCAGCAGCACCACACCCTCTTCATAGGTCCCTTCCCTTGCCAGATCCAGGTCCTCCATTGATGGTACTCTTCTCCTGAGAATCACACTGCTTCTGTTTCCACTCTGCATGCTGGTTATTGCTTTCATCCATTCAATAAAGATTTATTTTAAGTAATTAAGTACCTGATATGTTTTGTTTTTCCACCAGGGAACTTTGTACAATTTTGTTTTTAAAAATTATTTCTAGAAGATCTGAACAATTACAAATGGAGACTTCAGTATGCATATTTTAAATAAGTGTCACCTGTTATTCAGAGACAAGGAGAGGATGGGAAAGGTGCCTTCTCCACATTCCCTCTCTGGTCCTGGGAAGTTGAGGCCGCATAGAAGGGTCCCCTCTAAGCAGTCTGAAACATAGTTTATAACTCCTGGTTCGCCCTGTCCTTGATCATGCCTTTCCTGGACTCCACAGAACTATGGGGCTATGTAGAAAGGCTCTGTCCAGCCAATAAGAAAAAAAGAGACATTTTATCTCATGCCTGACATGAACCTGCATCCTCTACTATCCTGAAGTGAGGCTTGTCTGGGAAACGTGGGCTCACTAAAAGGACTCAGAAACATATAAGCTGTCGAAGGTGTGAAAATGAATGTCATAGGACTGAAAAGTTTTCAAACTTTTAAAAACTTCAGGAGGGGCAAGAGGAACAAAACTATAGAAACAAAGTCTCAAAATCAGAGTGTGGATTTTGGGTGATGTTTGAGCTAGAACTAGAGGAAGGGTGGAGAGGACAGAGTTACTGGCTTTTCCCTCAGCAACTTTTTTTAAGGCACTTATGAAACTCAGATGTTGATTTTTTTTCCTTTTCAGGTAACCTTGTGTAATGGTCTTCATCTAACCATTCTCTGCCCCTTTAAATGAGATCATTGTTTTCCTAACATGTTTTGGGGTAGGAAAGAGTTCTCTGAATTTGTTCCAGAATAGATAGTGTCAATTCAACTGAGGTCTATTTGATTACAGAAGATTTCCCTTCCCAAAATGCCAGCGATGTCACCATTCTGCCACAGCCCTCTACTCTTCTCACCTCTCCTTAAACTAGAGCAGTGTCCTTGTTGGGAGGAGGCGAGCTGACTCCACATTTCCACCCTGACGAGCACTGGAATGACCTGTTCAGGACGTCACTGCTCACTGTCTCTGGCTTTTGGCAGAAAGAAGAAGGAGCAAGAAACAATCCCAGAGAGAGGGATAAATTAAGAGGCCATTGACTTTCTTCACAGAACTGGAAAAAACCACTTTGAACTTCATATGGAACCAAAAGAGAGCCCGCATAGCCAAGTCAATCCTAAGCAAAAAGAACACAGTGGGAGGCATCACACTACCGGACTTCAAACTATACTACA
>JAPYYA010005572.1:0-10677 GCA_028533165.1 Leontopithecus rosalia | reverse complement strand
GTGTTGGCAGGAAGCTGACCCCCCTCTGTTCCCACCCACGCCTAGGTCCTGTCTGTTTAAAAAAATACACACTTTACTGAGATGTGATTCACACACTGTAAAATTTGCCCTTTAAACTGTTCAGTACATGACTTTTAGTACATTCGCAG
This sequence comes from Leontopithecus rosalia, assembly GCA_028533165.1. Classification (NCBI taxonomy): domain Eukaryota; kingdom Metazoa; phylum Chordata; class Mammalia; order Primates; family Cebidae; genus Leontopithecus; species Leontopithecus rosalia. The sequence goes on along the minus strand of JAPYYA010005572.1, from coordinate 10,528 downwards.
TTGTGCAGCCGTCACCTCTAATTCTAGAACATCCCGTCAGCTCAAATAGCAGCCCTGTCCCCATTAGCAGTCACTCCCCATCCCCCACTCCCAGCCCCAGCACGCGCGCGTCCGTTTCCCGCCTTGTGGATGGGCCTGTCCCAGACCTTGCGTAGAAGCGGAATCACACGCTGCGTGGCTTTCTGCATCTGGAGTCTCACTGAGCATGGCGTCCTTAGGGTTCAGTGGCTCTGGGGCCCACGTCAGAGCCTCACCCCTGTTCAAGGCCGGGTTGTGTTCTGGTGCCTGGGGCCTGTGCTGCGCCTGCCCTTCGCTGCGTCTTGGACGCTGGGGTGGTTCACACGCCTGGCTGCTGTGGGTTGTGCTGCTGAGAACACGTGTGTGCGTCTGTGTGGATACGTGTATCGGTCGGTCTTGGGCAGACACCCAGGCGTGGAATTGCCAAGGCACCTGTAACTCCGTGTCTCCCTTTGAGAACCTCCCAGACGGTCTCCACAGCAGCTGCCCCGATTTCCAGTCCCGGCAGCGCTGCCCGAGGTGCCGGCGTCCCCACATCGTCGCCAGCACTTGGGGTTGCTGTCTCTGACTCTGGCGTTCTCATAGCTGTGAGGTGGTGTCTCCTCATGCTGTCCGTGGGTGTGTTTGTAGAAACAGGGTTTCGCCATGCTGCCCGGGCTGGTCTCTAACTCTCAGGCTCAGACGATCCTCCCAGCCTGGCCTCCCGGGGAGCCACGGTGCACAGCCCGTCTGTGGTTTGATTTGCTTTCCTTGACGCCCGGTGACATTGAGCGTCTTTGCGGGCTTGGCCTTTGTATGTCATTTCTGGGCACACGTCTGTTGTGTTTGTGGCATCTTGAGAAGGTGACCATGCAGGCCACACCTGAAGTGTGACTTAGGAAGGAGGCCGGCCGAACCCGGGCAGTGGCAGAAACCAACTGCCCGCCATCCTCCTTACCGCCTCGCGTCCGCGACGGGAGCACGGGAGACCTGAATTAGCCTGGAGGGCTGAGGTGGCTGCCCAGGGCCGACGAGCACACAGCGAGAGTAACAGGAGCAATGCCATGATAAACAGCAGCAGCGGCCGGGCGGTGGCCACGCCTGGAGTCCCAGCACTGTGGGAGGCCGGGGTCAGGAGTTCAAGACCAGCCTGGCCAACGTGGTGGAACTCCATCTCTACTAAAAATGCAAACATTATTCAGGCGTGGTGGCGCGTGCCTGTAGTCCCAGCTACTCGGGAGGCTGAGGCAGGAGAACTGCTTGAACCCGGGAGGCGGAGGTTGCAGGGAGCTGAGATCGCGCCACTGCACTCCAGCCTGGGAGACAGAGCAAGACTCTGTCTCAAAAATATAAAAAATTAAGTAAAAATAATTGTAACAGCTGCTGACACCACATGCTCAAGAGGGCCAGAACCTTGTGCCCATCCCTGTCCACAGGCGGGGAAACTGAGGCACCGAGCAGCCGTATGCGTTGCCCAGTGTGACTGCATGTATCACACAGAAAGCAGCTAGCGGGAGCCCGCGTCTAGACATGAAAGTGATCTGGGCACCACGTGCTGAACGATACCCCCTAAAAAGAAACCCTGACAGCGAATCCACCCTTGCTAAGCTGGGGCTATTTCATACTGTGAGAACCTTCTAGAGCTTAGCTAGCCGACAGGACCGGAGGGCTGAGTGAAACGGGGTGGAAGTCACAGCCGAGCCCTGTCCTGGCCGTGTGGCCCGAGGGAGGGTGACTCCACCTCCCAGCCCAGTCTCCACAGCTCAGCAGCTATAGGACAGATGTCCCGGGGGCCGCTGGTGGGGTGTTGGCAGGTGATGGGTCCCAAGCTGCAGCTGAACACAGACTCCACCCCCTGGTGTGCGTGAAGTGGGTACAGGGCGAGGCGGGGAGCAGGCGGGGGTGACACTCTGGTCTCCCCACAGACCACCTCCTCCACCCTGAAGGGCGCCATCCAGCTGGGCATCGGCTACACCGTGGGCCACCTGAGCTCCAAGCCCGAGCGGGACGTGCTCATGCAGGACTTCTACGTGGTGGAGAGCATCTTCTTCCCCAGGTAGGCTAGGCCCTGGAGCCTCGGGCTCGCCTGGCACATGCACAGCTCTGAGGTGGAGCGGCCTGTCCTGAGCACCCTTCTGTGCTGGAAGCAGCTCCGGGCCCCTCCTGGTGCCTCCTTGCTCTTGAGCTCTGGCCCTCTGTCCTTCAGGATGTTCATTTGCTGCTGAATCAGAGCAGCAAAAGGCAGTTTAAAGGCAGGAAAAAGAAAAGATGGAGGTTCGGGCTTCAATCCACAGATGCCCGTAGGCAGTGCAGGGCTGGCCAGGAGGCACCTTGCTGTTGGGGTCCTGGGGTCCTTCTGGTCACCTGACACCAGCATTCTCAGTATACAGCTCTGTGGCCCGTGGTCCCAGGTGGCTGCCCAGGCTCCTGCCATCGCAGCTTCATTCCAGCCACAGGAGGAACGAGAAGGAGAACAACACAGCCCTTCCCTTTAGGACATAACCACAAGTGTTCCTGCTCCACTCGTGTCTCCTCGGCCGAGTGCAGTCACATGACCACACCTAGCTGCAGGAGAGGCTGGGCGGCGTGTTCTCACTCTTGGTGGCCACGTGCCCGGCCAACACTGTGGGTTCTGTCGTTTACGAGAGCAGGGAGGGTGGCTACTGGGGGACGGTCCCATCGGGAACCCCATGTTGCTTGTGGGATTGGGCCGTTTCACGGAAGCCTTGGAGCTGAGCTGCTAGAGGCAGTAGGAGGGGCTGTGGGGGGAGTAGGGGAGAGGTGCCCAGCCCACCGCTCACGGACTTCCTCCCGTTCTTCCTCGGCAGTGAAGGCAGCAACCTCACCCCCGCCCACCACTTCCAGGACTTCCGCTTCAAGACCTACGCCCCTGTCGCCTTCCGCTACTTCCGGGAGCTCTTCGGGATCCGGCCGGACGATTACTTGGTAAGCGTGTTTGCTGCCACGGGCTTCATGTCTTCCTACAGAGCATGCCTGGGGTCTCGGAGGGCCTGTGGGTCAGGCGTTTGGGGGCAGCCTCCCTGGGTTCCTTGCATAGGGTTACAGTCAGGTTCGGAGCCGGGGTCTCCTAGAGACTCATCTGGGGAAGGGGGCGGGATCAGCCTCCAAGCTCACATCACTGGCGGCGGCACTCCGTCCTGGCTGCTGTGGGCTGGGAGCCTCCGTTCCTCGCCACGTGGGCCTCACCATCAAGCAAGTGAGGGCGTCCACTCCCCAAACAGATGGACAGTCTTCTGCAGCCTGGTGCCGGAGTGACCGACCCAACCTTGTGCTTAGAACAAGTCACGGGGACATGTCGGACCTCCCAAGCTGTAGCTGTGGCTTGATGCTTTTGTCAGAAAAGTCAAAATCGAGGCCAACCCCTTTGACCTAGCAGCCCATTACCAGGGCTCCTAAAAGACGCGTGTGGAGGGCGGCGCTCACCGCGGCAGCCTCGGAGCTCGTGGGCACCAGCACCACTTCCGAAAGCTCTGGGTGGCCTTTCCCACGCCTGCCTGGTCACTTGGAGAACTTTGTATCGGGGAAAACGTGAACTCTTAGACGAGCACGTTCTGGTTGTCACAGAATCTCAGTGCCCATGACCGGGGGCCCGTGGCTCTCCCGTCCTGCCCTCACCCTTGGCGGGGTCGGGGGCCCGTGGCTCTCCCCTCCTGCCCTCACCCTTGGCAGGGCTGGGGGCCCATGGCTCTCCCCTCCTGCCCTCACCCTTGGCGGGGCTGGGGGCCCATGGTTCTCCCCTCCTGCCCTCACCCTTGGCGGGGCTAGGGGCCCGTGGCTCTCCCCTCCTGCCCTCACCCTTGGCGGGGTCGGGGGCCCGTGGCTCTCCCCTCCTGCCCTCACCCTTGGCGGGGCCGGGGGCCCGTGGCTCTCCCCTCCTGCCCTCACCCGGGCAGCCGGTTCCTTGCACCTTTGGTGGTTGGTTGGGGACTGTGCGTGCGTTTGGTTTACCTCAGTCTGTGGGAAGCCTGGGTCCCCCCTCGAGGCTGCCCTCTTCCAGGAGAACCGGCCTCTGCTCCAGCCGGGGATGCGTGTGACCCCCGAGAACCCTAGCCCTATTCAGGTGCCCAGGAGTCACCTTGCCCCTGGGTCATATCACCAAGGCCCAGCCTCCTTTCAGTGTCCCAGCGGTTTGCCTGAGCTGGGCGGGACGGTGGGGAGTGAGAACAGCCTGAGGTTTGTGCGCAGAGATGGCCCCGGGTGCCCTGGATGCTACAGCCCTGGCCTATGAGGCTGCCGGGAGCGGAAGGTGCGGCTGGGCTCACAGCAGAGATGGCGCCAGTGTCCATTATAAAAGCTGAACTGGGGCCATCTGGAGCTCACCTAGAATCCAGTATGACCGAGTTCTGGGGCCTCAAGCTGGGTGTGCGCCCATGGCGTCGGGGCCCCCGATCCTTCTGCTCATCTCGGGGTGAGAATTCTCCTGGGCCCCAGTGCTGAGCCGGCGGCAACCCTGGCCTCTGTCCAGGCTGTGGTGTGAGCGGCCGTGCGCTGGCAGCGGGAGGATGGGCCAGTGTGCGTGTGGCTATCCCCGGGGCTAGCCTGGGGGCTCCTGAGCCTGAGTGGGGACAGGTGAGGCTGGGGGACCTGGGGCTGCCAGTGCTTCTCTGATGAGAAAGCTGAGGCCACTGTTCCCTCTGGTAAGTGGGGTGGCCCCGGCAAGGCCCTCAGCTCACGACAGCCAAGAAGGAGAAGGTGGAGGTGGGACACAAGGTGGGGCCCAGGCCTGCCCAGTGGTCGGCTGGGGGTGGAGAGGAGGACGAGGTCAGCAGTGTGGCTGCAGAGAGCCCCGGCCCGGACCGAGGAACCTGTGGGGGCTTGTCCTGGCCCTGCCTGGCTCTGAAACCCAGGCATGGGGCTGTGTCTCCCTGGCAGCTGAAGCCCATGGAGACTGCAGCCCCACCAGCCTGCACCCAAGGGCACCTGCCATTAGCGTGTGGCTCCAGAATTGCCCAGTCATTGGTGTTCTTTGTGCAAAGCTCAACGTGCCCGTTCCACAGCGTTTTCCGCTCTGCAGATGAGCTCAGCCTCTCCCTCCTGCCACTGCGGAGAAGCAGGGATTTGTGCCTCGGGGGTGGACTCCGGCTGCTGGGGGCTTCCCCGCTCCGTGTGACCTGAGGACAGTGGCCCAGGGCTCGGCAGGGTCCCCTGGCCTCCCAGGGAGGGCACTAGCCCCAAGGAGAGACCTGCCCTTGCCCTGTGCCACCATGCCTGTGTTGGGGAGGCTGGAGGGCGTCCTGCCGTGGCAGGGAGGGTGGAGGGCAACCTGCCGTGGCAGGGAGGGTGGAGGGCGTCCTGCCGTGGCAGGGAGGGTGGAGGAGCCGTGTGGGCCCTGTGTTTCCTGTGGATATTTGTGGCTCGTGGCTGTGGGCGGCAAAAGGCAGACAGATGGCCGGCTGGGTGACAGCAGCGGCCTAGACAGCTCTCCCAGCAGCCTCAGAGCCCCCATGGCTCACACCCTACGCTGCCACTCCCAGCCAGGCGTGGCAGAAGCAGCGTGAGTGGCTGTTCTGAGCCACCGGGGGGGACAGGGCTGTTGGTGACTCTGCAGAATCCAGCCCGTGTTGACTGGCGTGTGATAACTGATGATGCCATTCCCTGGCCCAAGACCACCCCAAACAGTGGAGTGGCGGTGGGGGGAAGGGGCAGTGACTTGAGCCCCAGGAGAGATGGGGCGTTCCCAGGTCCTGGGCCTAAAGCGGCCTCATGTTTTCCGGCTCCTCTGACCCCCAGGCATAACCACACATCAGAGTGTGTGTGGAGCTGGGGACCCAGCTTGTGCCCAAGCCCCTGGCTCTGTCAGCATTTTCCAAAGGCGGTGCCCTCACTTGCTGGGGCTGCTTTTGAAACAGTCTTTCGCCACTTGCACCACTGCTCAGGCTGAAGGGCAGTGGCACTGTGACAGCTCACAGCAGCCTCGACCTCCTGGGCTCCAGCAATCCTCCCACCTCAGCCTCCCAAGGTGCTGGGATTACAAAGTGCTGGGTGAAGCACCATGCCTGGCCTCCCCTGGCTTCCGCTCACTACCAGCCCTAACTCTGGGGAGCACCCCCGACCTGCTTAGCACAGCAGCGTTCTTCCCAGTGCGGCAGGCAGCGCTCAGCACTCAGAGACCACCTTCCGTCATTTGGCAGACCCGGCCCCAGCGTTGACCCTGGGTGGACCTGGCTTGCTTCGCAGATGGGGAGCTTGCCGTCACCTTATCCGTGTAGACCAATGGCGACCACTTAGGGTTTTACAGGACGTGACCCAGATGGCCTTGGCCCCAGGGGCATTTCATTAGTTCTGTGCCCGAAAGACACAGGGTGGCGTCTGTGGGCCTCATCTTCACTCTCACCCTAACAAACAGCACCTGCCATGTGTCAGGGACACACAAAACCCTCCGCCTCCACGGACCTCCTGCCTAACGGCTGGCAGAGGGCTGGGGGAAGAGACAGTGAGCACATCATGAGACAGGCAGCAGGGGCTGAGAACAAGGGGCGGAGAGATGGGAGGAAGGGCTCAGGCGGAGAGGTGGGAGGAAGGGCTCGCTCGGGTGGAGAGATGGGAGGAAGGGCTCAGGCAGAGAGATGGGAGGAAGGGCTCGGGTGGAGAGATGGGAGGAAGGGCTTGGACTGCCAGGGGCCAGAGTGAGGCCTGCCCATTAGAGATGCCGCTCCCATCCCAGAGGTTACTTCTTGGACCAATGTGGCTGCTGGGGTTCCAACCATCACATCAGCATCTCAGGAGGGAAATCAGTGGGAAGGAGAGAAGGGCAAATACGCAGGTGCACCAGCTGCCTGTCGCCCCTCTGGGGAGCCTTCCCGGAGTTCCACCCCATAGCTTCTGCTTATGCCTCATGGGGCAGAGCTGGTGTTGTGGCCGCACCACGCTGCAGGGGTGCTGGGAACATGTCTCAGCCACACCTGTTGGTGCCCCCATATAATCAGCTGTTTCCTCCTGAGGAGAGTGGGAGGCAGCCTGACCTCAGGCACGTCACAACCCCTCTCCGAACCTCTATTTCCTCATCTGTAAAATGCAGGGGCAGGGCAGGTCCAGGGGCTGTCGGGCAGCCTCGGACCACTGACGCACCCCCCTGCTTCCAGTACTCCCTGTGCAATGAGCCGCTGATCGAGCTGTCCAACCCGGGTGCCAGCGGCTCCCTCTTCTACGTCACCAGTGACGACGAGTTCATCATCAAGACTGTCATGCACAAGGAGGCCGAGTTCCTGCAGAAGCTGCTCCCCGGGTACTACATGGTGCGTCCGGCCCGACCTGCCCCCGCCCCCTTCTCCCGGCTGGCAGGAGCAGCAAGGCTGGGGCGAGCAGGCATCCTTGGGGCACAGCAAGAGGCACGTGGGGACTCACCCTCGGGGTCCCCCGTCAAGCTCCTCCAGCACCAGTGTTCAGGAGCCACCTTGTCTTTCTCCTGTGGCCACACGCCCCCAGGGCCGTCCCTGGGCAGGGCTGGGTGGGCACTGGCCCCTGCCTATGCCAGCTCCCCACTCCCACCTTGCCAACACTCCTTATGAGCTGTGGGTTAGGGTTAGGGCGGCCCATGGGCTGCGTCTCTCAGATGCCGTGGAGACCCAGGTGGCCCGAGGGTGACTCAGAGGGTTGCGGAGAGGAGGGGACGGGCCGCCAGCTGGTGCCCCACAAAAGACCAGCTGCGCAGGTGGGCGTGAGACAGCTCCATCTGGACCATTCCTTATCCCATGTGACACAGAAAGGGCACATCAGGCCCTGGGATGGGGAGCAGGAGCCAGCAGCGGCCGCTGTGTTCCTGGGCCTGGGACTCGGGTACTTGCCCAGATGGGGTGGGCGCCTCCCACGTGGCCAGGTCACAGCTGCTGCCCAGCCCCTCTGGGCAGCACAGCCTGTGACTCAGTTTCTCCTTTGAGGCCTCCTCCATCACTGTGTGTGATGCTTATGGTGGGGCCCAGGCTCCCTAGATCAGGCTCAGCAAACTCAGTCTGTCAAGGCCCAGAAAGTAAGTGTTTTTGGCTCTGCGAGGCAGTGGTCTGTGACTCCAGGGCTCAGCTCTGCCTGGGTGGCACCGAGCTGCCATGACCACATGAGAATGCATGAGCACAGCTGTGTGCTCATGAGTGTTATTCATGGACCAAGAAATGCGAATTCCATATCACTTTCACATGTCGCAAAAGACTATTTTTATTTTTCCACCTTTTCTTTTCTTTTATTATTTTTATTTTTATATTTTTGAGATGGAGTCTTGCTCTTGTTACCCAGGCTGGAGTGCAGTGGCATGCTCGTGGCTCACCGCAACCTCCGCCTCCCGGGTTCAAGCGATTCTCCTGCCTCAGCCTCCCGAGTAGCTGGGATTACAGGCGCGCGCCACCACACCCAGCTAATTTTTGTATTTTTAGCAGAGACGGGGTTTCACTGTGTTAGCCAGGATGGTCTCGATCTGCTGACCTCATGATCCACCTGCCTTGGCCTCCCAGAGTGATGGGATTACGGGTGTGAGCCACCGCACCCGGCCTCTCCACTTTTTAAAACTGAAAAAATCATTCTCAGCTCACAGCCCCACAAAAATAGGTGGCAGCTGGGTTCCGCCGGGGGCTGGAGTTAGCAGAGCCTCCCCAGGCTGGTGCCTGCGGCCTCGCCCCGCACTCCTCTTCCTGCGGGCCTGGCCCGGCCCTGACACCCGGCAGCAGCCCTCTGGGTTCATCATGGAGAGGCTCTGGGCAGCGGAGCTGCGGCCTCACCCAGACAACCCTGGTCACCCAGTGCCTGCCTGGGGTCTGCAGACCCGGATGTGGAGTGCAAGTCCGAGCTGATCAGTCCAAAACAGGCAGAGTGTAGCCAGCCCCGAGCCTGGGCGCACGCCTGTGGTCCTGGCACTTTGGGAGGCTGAGGTGGGAGGATGGCTTGAGCCCTGCAGATGGAGGCTGCAGTGAACTGTGAGTGCACCATGCACTCCCAACTAGATGACAGAACTCCACCCTGTCTCAAGAAAATCCGTGTGTGTGTGCCTGTGCGTATACGTGTGTACGTACTTAGGACAGACAGAGCGTCACTTTTCTGGCCTCCAGACCTCGCAGCAGGCGAGCCCAGCCAGGGCGATGTCCCGTGGGCAGGCAGGGAGCGTGGAAGCCTCTGGTGGACCCGAAGCCTGACTCGGGGCCTGGCTCTGTAGAACCCCCTCCTGGAGCTCACAGTTGGGTGGGGACACCCCGAAACCTGTGAGAGTAGGGCGCTGTGGGAAGGCCAGGTGGGCACCTGCAGAGGGAGGAAGGGGTCCCTGGGGACTTCTGAGGAGAGAGGGGGCTGGCCAGGGGCATCCACGAGTCCCCTGAGGCAGAGGCCAGCTCTGCCCATCCCCAAGAATCTGGGGCCCGGCTGCCCCCGAGACTTGCCCTCCCCTCCCGGCAGAACCTCAACCAGAACCCGCGGACGCTGCTGCCCAAGTTCTATGGGCTGTACTGCGTGCAGTCGGGCGGCAAGAACATCCGCGTGGTGGTCATGAACAACATCCTGCCGCGCGCGGTCAAGATGCACCTCAAGTTCGACCTCAAGGGCTCCACCTACAAGCGGCGCGCCAGCAGGAAGGAGAAGGAGAAGAGCTTCCCCACCTACAAGGACCTGGACTTCATGCAGGACATGCCCGAGGGGCTCCTGCTGGACGCCGACACCTTCAGCGCCCTGGTCAAGACGCTGCAGCGGGACTGCCTGGTGAGGCCACAGCCCGGGTGGCCACGGGAGCGTGGGGCTGCGGGACTGCCTGGTGAGGCCGAGGCCCGGGCGGGCACGGGAGCGTGGGGCTGCGGGACTGCCTGGTGAGGCCGAGGCCCGGGCGGGCACGGGAGCGTGGGGCTGCGGGACTGTCTGGGGAGGGTGCCAGGCTGAGGCCCGCCTGCCCTGAAGTCCAGGGTAGGCCCCACCCCAACGTGGGATCTGGAAGCAGCTCAGGTTTTTCTAGCCTTAGCCTAAGATGTGGTTGGACACAGTGGCCCCTGCCTGGGATCCCAGCACTTTGCAAGGTGGGCGGATGGCTTAAGCCCAGGGGTTCAAGACTAGCGTGGGCAAGATTGTGAGACTCCATTTCCCAAAGAAAACACAAAACAAAATACCTCTCCAGACCCAGCCCCTGGGGGTCGGCAGTGTCTGCACTGCTGAGAAGCAGTTCCTCTGGAGATGACATGGTCCCCCAGAGAAAAGAACCCAGCCTTCGGATACTGTGGCCACAAGCCCAGAGCTCCCTGGCCAGCCAGGAAAACTTGCTGTGCCTCAGTTTCCTCGCCCACCCAATGGGAGGACTTACCTGCCCTGCAGGCCGCAGTGAGGGCCCATGTCTATCCGGTAGGGAGTCTGGCTCCTGTCCCCTGGAGCCTGCGGTGGCTCTTCCTCTGCTTGTGTGAGCTGTGTTGTCCCTGCTCTGCCCTCGCAAGCTGAGGCATGAAGCCAAGGAGGGAGGTCCCTGGAACCTCCCAGCCCCCTGCTGACCACCCCCAGCTGCCTGACCCCTTTGATAATGTACTTGCTTAAAGTTTTTTAAAAGTTTAAATAGGCC
>JAPYYA010005571.1:0-10678 GCA_028533165.1 Leontopithecus rosalia | reverse complement strand
CTGTCCTCTCTCTCTCCTCTCTCTCTCTTTCTCTCTCTCCTCTCTCTCTCTCTCTCTCTCTCTCTCTCTCTCTCTCTCTCTGCCTAATAAATCACTCTCTGCAAAACTCTTCGGTCCAATATTTACTTGACTGTTGAGCTCACCACCTCCCCTCCAGGGCCCACTTCCCCATTCCTGAGACAAGGGAGGCCAAGAACACAGGGCACATCCCACAGGGGAGGGAGCTGAGTCCCATCACTCAACCTGGTTACACAAGCGGCAGGGGATGTGACGCTGAGAGGATGGGGGTCACCATGTGCAATGTTGTATGAGATTGTCCAGCAGGACCACGTGAGAAGAGGACAGCCCAGTGGACCCGAATGGAGACGGCTCCTAGTCCTGCCAAAGTCTGGGGCAAGCCTCGGAGGAGGAGCTCTGTGTGCTCAATAACTCAAGGCTAGCGGGGCTGCAGCAAGGGGACAGCAGGAAAGGCTGAAATATTACTCCGGATAGTGTGGCGACAGCCAGGTACTGCAAGGCAGGGGGCTTGGGCTGAATTCCAAATCTGACAGGAAACAGGGAGTTTTGAGTACAGAAGGGGCATTCCTTGAGTTCTGTGACAGCAAGAGGTATCTGCACGCTGTGAGAAAGGACCGCAGGGAAACAGAGAGACAGGGAGGGAGGTGACAGCAGAAATACTGGTGAGAGAAGGTTGTAGCTTGGGCAAGTGTAGGAGGAGGGAGGAGAGGTTGGCACCTCTGTGGGCCAGGCATTGTGGAGGATACCATGGAAATATCATCTAAGGGCTTAGATTTAAGGACCTTGAAATGTTATCAAAATTTAAAATATAGAGGAGGGACATAATACAAAAGGAGACAAAATAATATTAAGATTCTAAGTGTTCAATTCAGGCAACGCAATAAATTATATTTCATAGAACTAGTTGGGGTTTTTTTTGCATTATTTGATGTGCATTTTAACAAGACGTGTAGCTGTTACATTTTGAATGATTCCTGTTTTGAAACAGTTGTAATTGTTCCTGGAGTCAAGTCCAGGATGGCACTATGCTGCATCTGATCATGTGTCTATGTCTATAGACAGAATGTAGGCTGAAGTTGTAGAGAACGGGTGGAACTGTGCCACACTGAAGGAGCACAAGAGAAATTGAGAATCCCAGGAAAAGTAGGTGGAAAGATGGCAACACAGAAGAGCTGTGCAATTTAGAAGCAGCAAAGCATCCTAAGTGGGAAAGATTCAGGTAGACCCAAGAAAGCAGCAGAGACTGAAGCTAACACAATGAATGGGAGGCAGCTTGTTGACAGAATGAGAGACCTAAACTGTATCAATGAAGAATGTGTTCAGAATCTGTGTGGCTGCAAATCTCCCTCTGACAGATGCACATACACACACACATACTCAAAACTAGCAGCTTCAGAAACAGCCATGTCTTTCCATCACATATAGAGAAACCTGAGGTAGCCAATTCCAGGCTTGTGGCAGCAACACACCAATGTTGTGAAGGACCCAGAACTTCTCTTCTCTCTTCTCTGACAGCTGCAATGCATTGGCTTTTCAAATCCTCGATAACTCACATGGACAAAAATGGTTGCTATGGTCCAAGCATCGAATTCCAACAGCAGTGTACTTCAAGCAAGAGGAAGAACACCGTCTTTCATGCTTTTATTTTAGTTTTAGGGAACAAAATTCTTTTTAGACTCCACCTGACATACTTTCGTCTGGGTTCAATGACTGGAACTGAATTAAATCCCCCACCCACTCACCGGTCACTAAAGAGAAAAACAGTGTGACAGTGGTTTTTGTTTTTCTCCTCTTTGAGATAGGAGGCTCCACTCTAAGGAGGAGGTTGCTTTTCACAACCTCAAGGGAAAAAGTGCTATGGACTAAATGTTTGCTTTCCCTCGGAATTCTTCAGTTGAGTGCTATAGTGGTTCGAGGGGGAACGCTTGGAAAATAATCAGGGTGAGCTGACGTCATGTGGGCAGCGTTCTCCGGATGGGATCAGTCTTCTTTTAAACGAAAAAGAGATACAGGGTCTCTCTCTCTCTCTCTGCCATGTCAGAACACAGGGAGAAGGTTCTCCACACACCAGGAAGAGGGTCCTCACCTTGACCTGAATCTGACAGCAACAGTGTCTTAAATTTACAGCCTTCAGAACTGTAAGGAATAAAGTTCTGGGGTTTAACAATGCTACAAAATTTACAATTTTTTTACAGCAACCCTAACTGACTGCATCTGCTATAGAAGTTATTGAAAGATTCTAAGCAAAAGGAGGAAAGCGTTAACTTTATTTATGAGCATATAACATAGGAGGATAACTACGACCACAAAACAAATCTTGAAAAATGCAATAGAAAGGAGCTGCCATTTAGTGAGCACCTACTGTGTCCTGGCATTTTTATATGCCATTTCAGTTGTTTCTCATAATTACCTGGTGAGCTGAATATTATTAACTCCAGTCTTAGAGATGAGGAAGGAAGACAGGAGATGAATTTCAAGAGAAGACCTATGATCTCATGTAAAGATGGATGAACAGTCACAAAGTTAAGACTCCCGTACGGTGCAAGTTTATAAATAATTCTGAAAGTTTTCATTTTATGGATGTTAGTAAGAACTAACATTTCAATGAGTTTACATGGATCTACTGTCAAGCAAGAAAAAAAAGTTATTTGCAATTCATTTACAAGAAAATCACTTATTATTATAATATAATTATACATATATGGAATGTGTATATAAGCAAGAAATAGTTTTTTCCATAAATTAAAATCAGTCCACTAAAAGCCACAACCACAAAGCTAAAGGCACTAAGGAGGATTTAAGTTTGGGTTGATATAAATCTCCCTTCATCATGGAAAAAGCCAGAGTTTTGGGAAGGGAGAGTGGAAGGGAAGAAAGGAGGTGGGGGAGGGAGGGAGGGAGGAAGGAAGGAAGGAAGGGAGGGAAGAAGGGAAGGAGGGAAAGGAGGGAGGGATGGAGGGAAGGAAGAAGGGAAGGGAGGAAGGAAGGAGGGAAGGAAGAAGGGAAGGGAGGAAGGAAGGAGGGAGGGAGGGAGGGAAAAAAAGAAGGAGGGAGGCAGGAGGGAGGGAGAGGAGGAAGATAGGGAGGAAGGCCACTCAGATTGGCCATGGAGGGAAGAGTGTAGGGGTGATATTAAAGAGGCATTTTCTGTTTTACACACAGTGAACCAAAAGAAGTTAATGCAGTAGATAATCTTTCCAGAACAGCATTTATATGTAAGTCAAGTTATACAGTCGAACCATCCCCAATGTACAGGTAACTTGGGCAGTAATTCCAGAAAACCACCTACAGAAAATGAGATTCAATCAAATTTCAGCACGTCCCTGGTTTTGTTGTCTATGTTTAGGCTCTGAGGGTCACATACAGGTTTGGTCACTCTCAACTCATTAATTTCTTATACTAATTTCTTTTTGTTCTATACAAAAGCCTGCACTGCATTTATTTTATTTAAATATCATAATATAAATGCTATGCTAAAAGAAGAACAAAGTAATGTGCACAAAGATATGGGCATTGAAGCATTCTCTGTAATCGTGAAAATCTGGGAAGAACATAAAGGTAGATTAATAGAAAATTGTTAACTAAAATCTAGATGAGCCACACAGTGCTGTTATTAAAATCACTCATGGATCTTTATTTCTGTTGAAATGAAAAACTTCATTTATATTGTTAGGTGAAAAAAGCAGATTATAAAACAGCATATGAATTATAATCTATTTATACATAATAGCATACGTATAATCTAAATGTGTTTAAGAATGTAGAATGATGCCTGGGAAGAGTTTGTTTAAATGGGCACTGGTTTTCTTGGACTATTAAATGATGCTCTTCTTTTTATGTTTCTGAATTGTTGAGTTTTTTTACTATGTGAATGTCTCTCCTTTAGAAAAGTAATGAAGGTATCTATAACGGCAAAAAAAAAACCGAATTGAAATACATAAAAATTGTGGTAATGTTGGTAAAATAAACTAAGCAGCTTCTTTTTTTTTTTTTACAGAATTCTAGCATGATAAAGCTTATTTCACTATGGACATGATTTATGGTATATTATCAGGGAAAAGAAGTAGAGTCATCCACACAACAGTGACCTCCAATTTGGTGCTCTGCTCTGACTCTAATACAAAATGCATATGTGTCCAAGCAAAGCAACAAGTACTTGGTAGTGTCTGTTGTAAGAGACACTGTGTGTAGCCATCAGGCATAGCATTGGAGGTTGTCATTTGAAGCCATTGGAACAGCGGATTCCACTATGTTTGTTTGTCAGGTATCAGTGGGGCTCTGAATGTGTCTTCCAACTCCTGTTGCGAGGTAAAGAGATGCTTTGCTCCCAGCCTTGCAGGATGGAGTTTCTACTTGAGTGCTTAAATACAAACAGGAGACACGAGGAAGGCGTGCAGCGGGAGGTGTCATTCACACTCACAGGTACACAAATTATTAAGAACACAAGCCAAAATATTGATGCAGATGCTGTTTTGACCATTATTTCTGGTCAAGAATGACAATTTAATGGAAAGATTTTAGAAAAAGCTATGTGAAAACTCTGGAATGAGAGAAATCGGCAACCGAGTAAAATAAAACCCATTAACAAGGGATGAAACAAATTTATCCAAATTTTATGTCCTGCTTCTTTTTATATGAAAAAGAGTATGGATAACAAGTTAATAAAAGCCCCAAGAGTTTCATTCATTCAAAGGTGCACCATCTATGCTCTTCTAGCTAGCGTGTTCAGAGGCAACATGTCGCATAACCTCTTTGTAATTCTGAAATGTGAAGGACACACACTCACGTGGCCTTGCTCCTCTGGAGTGTGAGAGAAAATCACCTGCCATAGAGACTCAGGAGCAGAAGTAACTATGATGGAAATTCATCATGTGTTCAAGAGGAATACCTAGATCTTACAAATAACCGGAAAATGAATCTTACTGTCTTATATTCTGTTGGTGGTAGGGATGAATTATTTTAAATACAAAGCTTAAACAACATCCATTTATTAGCATTCAGGTTGTTGATATCACACAACTGGTTTCTCTGCCCACAGCTGAAACCAAGGTACCACTCAGCTTCTGTTCTCGTCTGCAGGCTTGACGGAGGAAGAACCACTCCTCGCTCCCTAAAGTTGTTGACTAATTCAGTTCTTCATGGTTGGAGGGCTGAGATCCCTACCTGTGTCCTGGCTGGCTGTCAGCCAGGGGCTGGTATCAACAACTAGAGGTCTCCAGCATTTTTTGCGATGTGACCCCCTCCATCTTTAAATCCAGCCACAGAGACTTCTCAAGGATTGAATTCCCTCCATGCTTCCTGTCCATCCCACAGGCTCACCTGATGGAGTCAGGCCCACCAAGGATACTCACCCATGTTAAGGCCAACTGATGAAGAGCCTTAATGACATCTGCACTGTCCCTTCCCTGCAACACATAGGTCAGGGTTTGATTAAATAACTGGAAGGTGTTTGCACATGAGAAACCAAAAATCTTAGGGGTCATCTTAGATTCTGCCTACCATCCTTGTCATCTATCTAATTAAATACAATAATAAACTAAAAATATGTAATGCATTGAACACTGAACAAATATGCATACTGCAAACACCCATCCACTGAAAGTATATCAAGCTAAACTGTGAACTTTAAAAGATTAACTGTTTTAATGGCGAGGCACAATGGCTCATGTTTTTAATCTCAGCACTTTGGGAGGCCAAGGTGAGAGGATTGGTTCAGCCCAGCCCAGGCAACATAGGGAGACCTCGTCTCCACAAAAATTAAAAAAAAAAAACTAGCCAGGTATGATCGTATGTGTCTGTGGTTATAGCTACTCCGGAGGCTAAGGTGGGAAGATCTCTCAAGCCCCGAAAGTCAAGGCTGCAGTAAACATTGATCATGCCACTGCACTCCAGCCTGGGTGACAGAGTGAGACCTCGTCTCTTAATAAAAAATGACAATAAATAGAAAAGTAACCATTTTGTATTGAAAAGATATTCACAAGCAATAGGACCTTTTTAACTTAAACACTGGTTTAAAAGCTTGCTCATAGATAGTGCTCCACTCTATCCAAACATTTTCACATTCACCAAATTCCATTGTTCACAAACACACACACACATACACACACACATACACATAACTATAGAGGTGGGTGTAAGATGCATCTTCTTGACTTTGCAGTTAAGAAATTTTGGAACAGATTGGTAAAGAACTTCTTTGATATTACCCAGATGTCCATGGTCCCAGGGGTCTAGAAAACAGTTCTTTCATCTCTTTCTCCCATGTTATTCAGAAAGAAAGTTATTTTAGAAAGTGGAAGAGGAGGTTCTGAGAAGTTAAGTAATTCGGCAAGAAATGATCAAGTTTATAATATGAGCCACAGCCAAACACAGAACTTCTACAAAAACTCTATGATCCCCTTTTATGTGAATTTGAAAATCAGAACATGTACTACACACATAGTAAGCTTCCCAAATTAAACCGTAAAGAAAACAATTCAACCTCGCTTCCCAAATTAAACCATAAAGAAAACAATTCAACCTCAAAACTAAAACATAAAAGTATTTTATATAAATATCAAAAAACCCACTTAGACCATGAATCATTTCAAAATCCTCAAAATCAAGGGGAAATGACGTATCTCTCCTTTTGCATCACAATACAGCATAAAGTGATCCTGCTTTGAAAGGATTTAGAAATAGACCTTCATCTCTTAGGCGTCCATGGCATAAGAATTCCACAAACTGTTTCCTAACTAAAGTGCTGATCCTGTTCAAGGCAGACCACTCAGAAGGCCCAAAAGGGTCAAGGCTGAAATGCCAGACTCAGAGGTTTAAAGAAAGGTTATTAAGAAGCCTTAACGAAGGACTACACACACACACACACACACACACACACACACACACACACAAAACCAGCTTCATTCTCTGTGACAATTTGTCACAATCATGGGTGGCAGTTTCACCAGAGAAGCAGGGCAAACAAAGATCCAAAACCCTGAGCAGCCAGAATGAGGCACACTGTCCAGACAGGCCAGAGTGCCAGTGACTCCTGGGTGTGTTCCCAGAAAGCATGGTAACTCCACATCCCACACACTATTACTGTGTGGGATGGCCACCCGGCTTTCACAGGCATCCCCCTAAAAAGCTACACAAAGACCCTGTTATGCTATTGAGGACTGTTATATGCAAAGCAAATGTCTAAAATGTTGCTCCTTAACAGAAGCCATGACACTAGAACTGTTAAGGTCTCTCATTTACCAGAGAAGTGAGGCTTAGAACACTTAAATAACCTGCACAGGGTCACACAGCTGGCAAAAAGAAAATCCAAACTTCAGGCAAAAACCAGGACTTCAGGGCCTTACCAGTGTTATTCCATTAAGGATAGTCTCACATATTTTTATTGATTGTTCTGTCACATATTTGGTTCTCAGAGATTACATCCTTTAATCTGCATATTTGTACAGAGCTCTGCTTATAACATATGATGTCTGAAACGTGAGGGGTGGAGGACTAGAACAGACAGGTATTGTCATGGGGAGAAATTGAGGAAAGTCAAATTCATCATGGGACATTTTAGGATGGCATTTGGTTTTCGTAATTAACTTGTTTTTGACTGTTTTGACAGTTTTTGACAGCTCTAAGTGCTCTCTTCATAATAAATTTGGGGGGGTTGGCATGGAATGCGTAGCCCTACCTGGGTCACTGGACTGCTGTGCCTCACCTCTTGTAGTAAAGAATGACACACTATATCTATCCTCTTATTTTATGGGTGCACAGCTACATTGGGAAGTAAAGTGGTTTTCTCAAGGTCAGTGCTGTTGCTGGGAAGTGACAAGGGCAAGAGTCTTTGACCTGCAGCCTCGCCTCTCAGGGAACAAGCTGCTTTGTGGTCCCCAGGCAAGCACAGTCCTCACAGCTTCAGTCTGCAGCAAGAAAAAGGACCATTTCAACCCAGTCACATTAAGTCCCGCTTCAACCATCGTGTTCTGTGATTTTGTGTCAGAAGTAAACGTGTATAATGTAAAAGGGACGAAAAGCCTGGTACCTGCTGGTTAAAGAAGCACTGTGTATTCTAGCTCTACGTGTGTGATCATTGAATGAAGTGCTCCCAGTGAGGAGACACATTACTGAGCAGTGTTTCCTACTCAGATCTGCATGCGTTTTTCATTTAAGAAGCAGGTCACTTACAATGTGAAAGATGACCTCAAAGGGAATGAATAATTCACACTGGAAGAAGTTGATGCTTTTACATTCATAGGATAATTGCTAAAATCTATGCATATTATAAACATAATTATATCATAAAAATTCTCCATTCCCTTCTCCTTTCTGCCTAAATTACACTATAATATTCACCATTCATAGTTCTAAGTTGTGTATTATATGAGATATGGAAGTTTGTATATCTAATCCAAAAGAATATATCTCTGAAATATGAATAAAATCTTCTTTACTAGAAAAATACAATTTCTGCACTCAAAGTCAAGAAAATTTAGCAAATGTGAATAATATTAAACCACTGAAAACCATTGTAAATTTCAAAACTGGAAACTTCTTGGTAGCCAGAGAAGCACTAGGCTTGCTATTAAAGGGACTATGTTGAGGTTGAGACTGTCCCATTTAGTCAACATAGTTATTTCTAGAGATTCAATTACCTCATCTATTCACCTGGATGATATGAGAGGACAGGTCTCCAGATGGCCTAGGCAGACCCCGCTCGCCCCGCTCGAGTTTGCAATTCCCTGGCAGAAGGACCAGGAATGCATGACCCTGACATAAAGAAGAAGTGTGCAGTACAAGCTACCTGTGTCCTTGTTCACAGAGCAGGATGTTTTTCAGTGCTTGTGTTCAGTGCCCAAGTGTCACTCAAGGTATGAAACCCAGAGCAGAGTCTCTCAGCTGACACCTGGGGCACGTGCAGACATGACTCTGCCCGCCTGGGCAACTTCCCTCAGAATTGGAGGACCGACCTGCCACAGATCCTAGGCTTCTGTCTGTCCTTGCTTTGAATGAGCTATAATTTGCTGTGCATGACTTGTTGTGCAAGCATGCTGTCTCACCTCATTAGACCTAAGAAACTACAGATAATCCTTTATTTATATATATATATTTTATATATATATATATTTTATATATATATTTATATATATTTTATATTTATATATATTTTATATTTATATATATAAATATATATATATTTATATATATTTTATATTTATATATATAATATATATAAATATAAATATATAAATATATAAATATAAAAAATATAAATATATAAATATATAAATATATATAAATATAAATATAAAATATATAAATATATATTATATATATTTTTATATTTATATATATATAAATATATATATATATATGCTATGATAATTCAGTGAGCTTGCTTATAAAAAAGTGCTTTATAAACTTATTTGCTATACACAGTGATTGGCTCTTTAAAACTCTGAATAAAGTTCTCGAGCCATTGGTCAAGGAAAATATTTTCAAGTTGAAAAAGCCTAGCAATAGGAGGAGAATCAGCATCCTTATTTTTGCTTCAAAAAAATAATAGACAATAAACAGGTACATAAACAATAAATAAACAAAACAGAGGAAAATAAACCTTGAAATGGGTTTATGTCACAGTATTTAGAACACTGTAGTTTTGATAGACACAAGAGGGACAGCTTAATAAGATGAAGGACCCAAGTACCATCCCAGATAGAACAATCACGTGTCATTAAAGAGCACAGGGTCTGAAGCCAGAGTTCCTGGGTTGCCAAGCTGGTTCACAGTTTGCTAAGTGTGGACAATTAACCCTTCAGTCCATCAATTTTCTTCTTGATAAAATTGAGTGCTACCTCTTAATATTTCTGTAGGGGTAAATTAATTAAGTTGCCCAAAACATTTAAAATAGTGCCTGTTACATAATAAGTGATGCTAGCATTGCTCGTATGAGTATTTCATAACCTGTTCTTAGATATATCTGCAAAAGAAGCATTAAATACATCTCAGCAAACACACGATGTCCAAGTTTCTTAACTGTGTTACTGACCCTAGGCATTGCTTTTTCCAAATTTTCTTTACTGTAGTGAAATGCTGTACTGTATCGCTTATTCAACCCAAGAAGAATGTTTCATAAAGTTCTGGTGATCTACTGATCCATAACAAATGACCCCCAAGTTTAGCAGCTTAAAAGTAGATTTGACTCAAAGCTGTGTGGATCACAAATCTGCAGTGACTCAGGCTGACTTGCCTAAGGCTGGAGGACAAACTTCCAAGTAGTTTATTCACTTGCATGTGGTACATTTTTGCCCCCATGGCTTTGCTCCACAATCTCTCATTCTCCAGGATGGGGTGCACACACTTTTTTTTTTCTCTTTAATTATTTTTCTTTTCAATTTTTCTCTTTCTTCAAGAAACAAATATGCAAGTCATATAACACATAATTTGAATTCAATTGTAAGTAAACATTAAGCATTTAAGAGACTTTCTAATTAAAAGTCATTCTAAAAGTCTAAAAGTCTGGTTAAGAGACATTCTAATTACATAATGGTAAAAGGATCAATACAACAAGAAGAGTTCACGATCCTAAATATTTATGGACCCAATACAGGAGCACCCAGATATATAAGGCAAGTTCTTAATGACTTACAAAGAGACTTAGACTCCCACACAATAATAG
>JAPYYA010005570.1:0-10679 GCA_028533165.1 Leontopithecus rosalia | reverse complement strand
AGTGTTCCTATTTCTCCGCATCCTCTCCAGCATCTGTTGTCTCCAGATTTTTTAATGAACGCCATTCTAACTGGCGTGAGATGGTATCTCAATGTGGTTTTGATTTGCATCTCTCTAATGACCAGTGATGATGAGCACTTGTTTGAATGCTGTGTTAGTTCAGCCCTTTTAAGTCACAGCTGATCCAGACAAGCTCACTGACATGGGTTATTGTAGAAGGATGAAGAAAGGTTCCATGTGGTCACACCAGGCCTCAGGGAGAACTGGACCACATTTTGGGAGAAAATAGTAGCTCTGGAGCTTGAGGGCACCCCAGGTCCTCCCATCTCTACTGTGCTTCTCCAGTGCTCCTCTGAGCAGATCACAGGCAGGCCCTCTAAGAGAGCTCGTGAGGTTGACCAATCACCATCCAACAGCCTCATAGACATGCACCCCTGGTCCAATCAGCAAAGGCCGGGGTGGACCTGTTGGGTGGTTTTTTGCCAATTGGCTGAGGCCAGAGTAGAATCATTGGCTAGGTCTCTCTGAACAGGACTTCGAGTTGGCAGGCACTTGCCAACAATCCAAGGGGAAGAGGTTTCTGGTAGTTCCTTTTCCTGGAAAGCTAGAATTGGTGATAGAAAAGTTGGGAAACACCATGCTTGGTTTGATCTAAGCAGTAATAATGAGGAGTAGGAGGAGCAGGAGAGAAAAAGTCGCTAACACATTTATTAGCTTAATAGGTACCAGGT
The DNA here is from genome assembly GCA_028533165.1 of Leontopithecus rosalia. Classification (NCBI taxonomy): domain Eukaryota; kingdom Metazoa; phylum Chordata; class Mammalia; order Primates; family Cebidae; genus Leontopithecus; species Leontopithecus rosalia. The sequence goes on along the minus strand of JAPYYA010005570.1, from coordinate 9,948 downwards.
GCTGGGTTTTACATGCCTTACCTTATTTGATTTACAAAACTGCTGATTCATCCATTTGCCTCCCCAAATATTTTTACCCTCCCTGCACCCCAATGCCCTGCTGCTGACCTCCATGGATCCACAGCTAGGAATCCCTTGCCTCCGGCCTCCTGAGGGGTTCAGCTAGTGGGAGGCAGCCGCAGGAGGCAGGTGGGTGGGCGGGGGAGAGACTCGGCTCTGCACCCACTGGCGCCTGCCTGGGCCTGGGTTTCCTATCTCTCAAAGCTGACTCTATAGAGTCACCAGTCAGTTGTTGGAGATTCTAGTAACCTCCCTGCTGCCTGCCCCATCCTCCTTTCTTAGGGCCTGGGGTAGTTACTGCTGCAACTAGCCACTTTGTAAATAGACCCTTTGTATATAAACTCTTACTGAATGATCCTGGAACTGTCCTATCGCAAAACTGCCAAGCATCTCCGGCTGGGACCTGACTATCTCTCACCCTCATGAGGTAGGTGCCACCTTTCCCTGTTTGCACAGATTAGGAAGTCAGCTCTTAGACAGTTAAGAAATTTGCCCAAGGTCACACAATTGACAGTAAGGCTCCAAACCCTGGTCTGTCTGATGCCAACACCAAGCTCTTTGTCACTAGAGAAGATCCTTGCCACCTTGGCTGAGTGGAATTTCCACCCAGGCCTCTGTGGGTGATAGCCCAGGCACAGCCCACAGCAGGGAGACGCAGCCCATGAGACAGCTAGAGGTGACTGAGAAAGACAGAGCAGCACAAGCCATGTTCCAGAAGGAGCATTAGCCCTGGGAGCCTCGACAGGGAATCTCTCCACAGGATGAAGAACGCAGAAAGGAACTTTATGTAAATAACAGACCGAGAAATGAAGGGAGAGGGCAGGGAGCAAGCCGAGGTGACGGGAAACGGAAGAGGGAAGCAGAGAAGAAATACAGCCTTGGCTGCAGACACTCAAGAATGTAGCAGGAGACAGATGAAGGGGAGCTGAGATCCTGGTGAAGGACAGAGGCCGACAAGTTAAGACTGGACTTTGCTCGGATTATCTCCGAGAGGAAAGAAGAGGATGGAGGGGTTGCGGGGAAGCTCTGGGGCTACGTCTAAGATGCTGCTATTGACAGAGGGGGAAGTTGAGGATTTGGAAGCCTGTGGAATTGTCCCAGAGGTGAGGGCGAAAACATGAAAGTGTTGCAGGGAAGGACGGCATGTGCAGCAGCTGGTCTGGCGGAGAGGCTGAGCGCCACCGGGAGCGAGGTTTCCGATCCCTGCTGGGGGGAAAGGAGGGAAGGTGTGCTGTGCCCTCCAAGCTGTAGGAACCAGGAGGGACGGACAGTCAGACAGGCAGTACCTCGTAGAAACCCAGGCTGCACATAAGGAATTGCCCAAACTGTCCAGGGTGGCTGAAGGGATCCTGTGGGCAGCATGGGTGGGTGGGGAGGAGCAGGGGGGGAGGAGCAGGGAGGGAGAATGACGCAGAAGACTGAGAATTTTGCGGGGAAAGGAGAAATCCTAATTGCCTGGAGGCAGAGAAAAAAGAATTAAGGAAAAGGAAACAAATGAGAATCAAACTGGGTCATCTTTCAGACTTCATGATTGTTGTGGGTTAAGCTGTGTACTTAAGACATACTGAAGTCCTAACCCTCAGTACCTCACAACGGGATTTTATTTGAAGACAGGGTCTTTGCAGAAAAATACCAGTTAAAATGAGGCCGTTAGGGTGAGCCCTAATCCAATACGACTGGTGTGCTCATAAAAAGGGGAAATGTGCACACAGAGACACACAGACAGAGGGAAGGGGATGTGAAATCACCCAGGAAGAAGGCGCCATGTGAATACGGAGGAGGGAATGAAGCAGCCTCAGGCCAGGGAGGCCAGAGATGACCGGCAGCCACAGAAACTCGGAGAGGCAGGGAGGAACCCTCCTATGGATCCAGAGGGGGCTGTGCCCCGCCAGCACCTTGATTTGGGATTTCCAGCCTCCAGAACGGTGAGAGAATGAATTCCTGTTGTTTTAAGCCACCTAGTTTGTGGCGCTTTATCATGGCAGCCCTAGGGGGCAGATAAAACACTGGTGAAAGCAGAGATGGGAGGGAAAGAGTAGTCCATGTCCTGTGCGGCCGGCCGGCGCCCTGGGAGCAAGGCAGCCACAAGGGAGTCTCAAGCCCTGGAGAAAGGCACCAGGAAGTATTCCAACACATCACCCTTCCTCTGCTGCAGTTTCCCAGACTCCTCGTGCTGCTCCCTCTGCTGCCACGAGCTCCCCACAAATTCTCCGTGGTAGAAATCTTTCACATCCCCTAAGACAGAGCTCCAGGGCTCTTTCCTCTGTGAGACGTTTCTCCCGCCAGCTCACCCGAGACTTAATCAGAACGTAGGGATCTGTCTTTGTATTGATGCTGCTAAGAAGCACATCTCTGTGGCCTCACCTTACGCATGGACGTCCTCTTCTGGGGGAACTACAGGCATGCCACCATGTCTGGCTAACTTTTGTATTTTTTGTGGAGATGGGGTTTTGCCATGTTGCCCAGGCTGGTCTTGAACTCCTGATTTCAAGTGATCCACCTGCCTTGTCCTCCCAAAGTGTTGGGGTGACAGATGCAAGCCACTGCGCCTGGCCTTGGACACCCTTTTATCCTACATTCTGCCTTCGGACTGCTTGCTCCAACCTGAGTGGACTTTTATCTTCCTGTCTGCTCCTGGCACCTAACACAGTGCCAGGCACACAGGAGGGACTTAATGCGTGGAGGCAGGACTGAGTTGAATTCTCGGTGTCGCTTATGTAACATCAGGAGTAGGAAGCCCAGACCACGATGTTTTTATACTTCTCAAAACTGCCTTAAGTGTCTCATTAAGTAATCACATGCTTAATATTGCCGGGAAATGGTCTCTGAATGCCAGAGTGGGAGAAGGCATTTTTTCACAGAACAGGAAATGATCCAATCTTTGCTCAAGTCTCCAGCCCAATTCTAAATAGAGAAACAGAATATTCCCAAATCCATTAAAAAAAAAAAAGAAATGGATAGATAATACAGATGTTCCTTGCTTTACAAAATAGATTGTCCCAGCAATATTGGGTGTAAATCAAATTTCTTAAAATCAAATTACATTGAAATGCACCATGGGAATGTGCTTTTAAGAGAAATCCTGCAATGAATTTTTTTCTAAATCAAAGAGACACTCATTCATTTGGTCCTTCAGTCATTTATTTATTCCAGCGGCTCTCAGCCCTGGCCAAATATCAGAATCACCTGGGGAGCTTTTAAAATATATATATATATATGCTATACTGAAGTCCCACCCCTAGAGATTCTCCTTTAATTGGTCTGGGGTGGGGCCCAAGCCTCAGTATTTTCTAAAACTCCCAAAAGATTCTGATGTGCAGCCAGCCTTGAGAACCACTGGTTTATTCAATAAACATTTATTAAGAATCCCCTAAGTCAGACCTGGGCTAAGTGACTAGTAATAAGACATGGCTTGTTTCCTCCCAGGAGCGTAGAGCCCAGTGGCCAGTCCAGATACATTAGCAGACAATTTCCCTTGCAATGTGCAGTCTGGGACTAATATATTGATGTTCATCTATTTTATGAGTTGAGATTTCTTCATGTGGCTCATTGGGCTTTTTCTATTAATGGAGACACAGTTAAATAACACCTTCAAGACTACTTTATCCAATATTAATATTGTGACCCCAAATCTCCCTAGGTTAGTATTTATTTGCCTTGGATATCTTTCTCTTTATTTTCTGTATTTTGATGGCATCATAATTTAGATGTATCTCTTAAACATCACATAATTAGGTTTTTTTTTTTTTTTTTACTGAATTTCGCTCTTTTTACCCAGGCTGGAGTGCAATGGCGCGATCTCAGTTCACCACAACCTCTGCCTCCTGGGTTCAGGTAATTCTCCTGCCTCAGCCTCCCGAGTAGCTGGGATTACAGGCACGCGCCACCATGCCCAGCTAATTTTTTGTATTTTTAGTAGAGACGGGGTTTCATCATGTTGACCGGGATGGTCTCGATCTCTTGATCTCATGATCCACCCGCCTCGGCCTCCCAAAGTGCTGGGATTACATAATTAGGTTTTAAAAAATGCCATCAGTCCTTTTTTTTTTTCTTTTGAGACAGTTTTGCTGTGTCTCCCAGGCTGGAGTGCAGTGGTGCAGTCGTGGCTCCCTGCAGCCTTGACCTCCCAGGCTCAAGTGATCCTTCCTCCTCAGATCCCTAAGTAGCTGGGACCACAGGCATGTGACACCATGCCTGGCTATTTTTTTTTTTTTTGTAGATATGGGATCTTGCTTTGTTGCCCAGGCTTGAAAAAAATCTCAGTTTTTTAGTGGATGAGTTTGATCCATTTACATTTGTTCATGTGACTGGGCAGCTGGCTCTGTATGTCCGATTTACTACAATTTTCCATTGTGTCTAGCTTTCCTGCTTTATTACATTAAATCAAGTGTTGATTACTTTCTTTCCCCCCGTTAATTGTTTAGAAGTTACAGATTGTGTTCTTTTACAGTTTAGTGTTCAGCCTTACTTTATCCAACTTGAGTGCTTAACTTCCAAATAAAAAAATGTTCCTATCATCCCGTAAGACAACACAATGATGTTAGAAGGCTTTAACTCTGGTCTTCTGCCTCCCCATTTTCATCTGATATTTGCCAAGTATTGTAGTTCCTTCTTGGGTTTAGAAAAACACTCCCCCAAAACATGATTTCTTAAGTTTCATACAGACAATGTTGATTTAGATTTAGCCACCTGTTTACTAATTTCGTTTCTTCTTGAATCCCATTCCTTCCTACTCAATTTAATATCTTTCTTTTTGAAGTGGGTCCTTTATTGAAGTCTACAACCCCTTCTATGTTAATCAATGAGAGCTTGTAACGTTGCTCAGGTTGACCTTGAACTCATGGCCTCACCTCCTCAAACGCCAGGACATCTGGCCGGAGCCACTGCGACCCACGTACCCCTTCTATGTATTTCTGAGATTCAAAAAGGTTTGAGAACCAAAAACTATTTGAACATTTGCTGGTGAAATATAAATGTGTCTGATTAGGAAAGGCTGCCTCAGCTTGAGGTACTTAAATGCCTCTTACATATGTAAGAGCCTTTGATCAGATGTCCCCTCTTCGACATATACGATGTCGTTCTCAAACCTGCAAAGTCTTAGACCTCCTTCTGTACCAGCTCCTGCCACTGTGTTGTAAAATTGTGATTCCACATCTACATGGACCCAGGCAGACCTCCCATCAGTGTTCCCCAGCCTGAGAGGGCAGCATGTCACGTCCCTGGCTTTCCGATGCTCCCATGCAGAACCAACCCCCTTCCTCCATGCATTTTACATCTTTTGTTGGTAACAGTGCTGTCATCTGCCAGCCAGGTCTTGGAATTCTTCCTGGACACCCAGGGTTCCTCTGCCACATGCTTATCCTAGGGGCCTCTGCAGACGGTCCGTACCCCTTCTTCATCCTCTTTATAGTGGCAACTCAGATGATTCTTCTTAGATGGAGGTCTGGCCAGGTCTTGAGAAGACTTGGAATAGGAAACTATTTTCATCTTTATTTTCTTTATATATTGTCAATTGAAAAATAAACAAAATGCTGAATGGTGTGTAGAGTCTACTTCCAGATGTGTGAGAAAGCAGATGTGTGTGTGCATGGGAACAAAAGGCTGGCCACGACATTTTCTCCTGGGACTGCCCCCTCAGGCTGGGACACTGATGGGAGGCCCACCTGGGTTCAGGTAGATGTGGAATCACAATTTTACAGCACAGTGGCAGGAGCTGGGACAGAAGGAGGTTTGAGAACGATGTCACATATAACACTTCAGCACAAGCTGAGACAGCTTCTCCTAACCAGACACATTCATATTTTACCAGAAAGTGACTTAATTAAGACTTAATGAAGAGACTTAATTCTAGTGAATATCCTTTGGTAAACCTGCCTTTCCTCCCCCACATGTGTTCCTTGATTCCAGTTAAAATAAACAGCAGCATCAATAAAATATCTTTTTGCTTTCTTTTATATTCAACCTCCTCCTTTGCCTTTAAGAAATTATCGGCTGGGGCTGGGCATGGTGACTCAAGACTATAATCCCAGCATTTTGGGAGGCCCCGGTGGATGGATCATGAGTTCAAGAGATCAAGACCATCCCTGCCAACATGGTAAAACCCCGTCTCTACTAAAAATACAAAAATTAGCTGGGTGTGGTGGCACACGCCTGTAGTCCCAGCTACTTGGGAGGCTGGGGCAAGAGAGTTGTTTGAACCCAGGAGGTGGACGTTGAAGTGAGCCGAGATTGTGCCACTGCACTCCAGCCTGGCGACAGAGTGAGACTCTGTCTCAAAAAAGAAAAAAAAAGCCACTTATTGTGTGAAGGAGGTTACAGGTTTCCCAATTCCTTTTTATTTTTAAGCATGCTTTGTAGAGACTACCTTCTGGTGCCTGTCTTTGGACTGGGTCCCTGATATCCAAAGAAGCTCTGCCCCTATCAAACAGTCTTGGAAGATGACACAGCTCACTGAGTGGGGCTCTGCTCAAAGGTGTTTGCCTCCTCTCTGGCACTGGGCCTGCAGAGGGAGGCAGGTTAGCATGGCACAGATACAGAAGCCACCCGATCACCCAGGGCACTAAGCAGCAGGCAGAGGACAGAGGGCTGCTGTGGTCCTGCAGGACCAGGCTCAGGGACTGTCTCAGGTGAGAGACGGGACCTGGGACATGTGTGGGATTGTGACTCTCATCCTTGGACCTGCCGGCAGGTGGGATTGTGACATACAGCTTTGCCCAGCCTCTGGGTGATTTCACTCTCCTCCCTGGGCCCAGCCCACAGTAGGATTGTGACATGTGACTCAGGGGTGACTCTGGAAGTGGTGAGCCTTCCAGAAGAGCCTCCTTGTGCATCCACCTCAGAGCCCAGGCTGTAACCTGCAGAGGAATCTGTGCTTCAGGGAGAGCCAGGAGGAGGCAGCTTGCAGGGCCCATGGGCTGGAGGGCCTGGATGTCTGCAAAGCGGGTTAACCCTCAGCAGGGCTGCAGTGAAAATTCAATGGGAGCACGTGTGTCAAACATGAATGCCTCTTACGTACGTGAGAGCCTTTGATCAGATGTCCTCTCTTCCTTATCGCTTGCTCTCATTTGCTGCCACCCTCCTCTCCTCTCTTCAGACTATCTAATGGATCTTGCCACCCTCTCATCCTCTTTGCAGTTCTTCCTGTTTCCAAAGGAGTCTTTCATTTAAGAGATGTAACGGGGTGTGGGGTGAAGAGGCATTAAGAAATTACACCAGAGGCTTTCATGTGTGTGATGGAGGCAACGCTCACCTCAGAGCAGACGGTCGGTCCTTCTGCTTCCCCTTCTTTTTTTTGGGTGTAAATTTTTATTGCTTTTGCAGTCCTCGTGTAACATAATACATGAATATATTCTCAATGTCAAAAGGCCTATAAAACGAAAGTCCTTCTTGACCCCCTCTCCCTGTCCTCTCCATCTCTTCAGAAGTACTCCAGGACATTACTTTGATGAGTCTAGTTTTGCTGACCTTTCTCTGTACATTACGTACTTAAATAAGATCCAGTAGAAATACACGGCATTGCTTTGTATTTGTGTGCGCGGAGGGTTTTGGTTTTCGGGAATGAGTTGTGCTTTCTAAATCGTTCTATAGCTTGCCTTTTCATTGAACATTTTGTCACAAGTTTATTTCCACATTATCCCTTAGCAACACGTCTCATCTTTTCGTTGTCACTAAGCGTTGCCTGGCTTTGGAGGTCACACACTGCTGCTGCCCATCCAATGTCTCCTTTGCTGCCAGATCCGACTGTGCTGGTGTATTAATCCCTGTCCCCCCCGGGCTGCCACAACCCTCTTCCACACATCGAATGGCTTAAACCACAGAGATTTATTTTCTCACAGTTTTGGAAACTGGAAAATCCAAGATCAAGGTGTCTCTGGTGAGAGCTCACTTCCTAGATTGTAGATGGTGCCTTCTAACTATCTGCTCACAAGTGGGAGATCTCTCTTTCTCTCTCTGTCTCTTTCTCTGTTCCTTTAATTCTAAAACCACCAGCCCTGTTGGATCAGGGCCCTACCCTTATGACTTCATTTAACTAGAGTTGACTCCTGAAAGCCCTCTTTCCAATACCGTCACATTGGGGGTTAGGGCTTTAACATACACACATTGGGGGAACACGATGTCATCTGTAGCAGCTGGGGAGCAAGTGAATACCCTGAGAAGCATTCCCTTTGCATCTCATCCCCTAGCTGTTGCATGGCCTCATCTACAACAAGTGCTCTGTGATGCTTATGAGCCTTTTTATTGATTTGACAGGAGTTCCGACTGATGAGTGGGCCAGCCTTGGCGATTGTCTTTGAGCTTCAGTGTATGGAGCCCTCGCTCCAGGTCTGACGCAGCTGTAGAACTCCATGGATAACGCAAGGGATCCTCCCAACCCTCAGAGGCAGGTATAATGATTAGCTCAATTGTCCAGGTCAGGAAACTAACGCGCAGAGAGGAGAAGTGCATCACCCATGCTCATGCAGGTAGGAAGTGAAAGACTGGGGAGGGAGACCAGATATACCAGCATCTTGTCCCCGATTCTCCCTATGCTGCCTGCTAGATGAGGTCGCTGGGAAGACTGAAGGAGGAAATGAACAGTGAGCCTTAGGAGGGGCTTTGTCCTCAATAAGTTGTAGCTGTTGGTGTTGCCTCCTGCTTTGCCCCTCCACGTCATAATCATCATCCTTCCTGGAGTTCCAGCTTTGAGTCTTCACTTGGTGAGTGCAGGCGGCTCTTACAGTGAGGCAGCCCTGTGCTTTAGGTTTGAAGTCTCCACCTTTGCCATCAACATGTTGTGTGACTTTAAACCTTCAAACCTCTCCGTGCCACAGTGTCCTTTTCTTTAAAATAAAAATAGGCTGGGTGCGGTGGCTCACATCTATAGTCCCAGCACTTTAAGAGGCTGAAGCAGGAGGATCTCTTGAGCCCAGAGTTTCAAATCAGCCTGGGCAACATAGACTCCATCAATACAAAAAATTCTAAAAAATTAGCCAGGCCTGGTGGCACATACCTGTAGTCCCAGCTAGGAAGAGTGAGGCGGGAGGATCGCTTGAGCCCAGGAAATCAAAACTGCAGTAAACCGCGATGGTGCCACTGTACTGCAGCCTGGGCAACAGAGGGAGACCCTATCTAAAAAATAAAATAAATAAATAAATAGAAATAATGATGCCTAATGCATAGGCTTGCAGGGAGAATTACAAAAGCATACAATACATGTTGATTAAAGTGTATTATTAGAATGCAAGATAGGTTAAAAAAAAGTTTGATGTTGGGTAGCAAGAAATTAGGAGACTCTTGTCCTTCCATAACTAAATTTCAATTCCTCACCTAAGGTTCCAGCACACCCAGCCCTAAGGATGAGCATCTGCGTGCCATGCACTTTGCTGGCAACTTCACATTCTATTAAGAATCTTTACAGTAGCCCCTGGAGGCCCCTTTGTACAAGAGAGGGACCTGAAGCTCCGATAGCTAAAAAGCATTGCCAAAGGTAAAGGGAGAGCCAGTCCTTAGATTCTCATCCTCTGGCTCCAAAGCTTCCGTGTTTTATCTTGAAAAAAGAACATAAACACAGGACTTTAAATTCACCTTTTGAGCTTGAGAGCAAATCTCTCATAGTGATATTCAATTGTGGTTTTATTATTAGTTTCTTTAAAAGGTAATTGTGGTTTTTGCCATTAAAAGCCACAATTATCTTTGCACCAACCTAATATATTATTCTACTATCCAGTTCTCTGAAATCTGTACATTTGATGAGAATAAATTTCATTTTTATTTTTATTTTTATTTATTTATTTTTTTATTGCATTTTAGGTTTTGGGGTACATGTGCAGAACATGCAAGATAGTTGCATAGGTACACACGTGGCAGTGTGTTTTGCTGCCTTCTGCCCCTTCACCCATATTTGGCATT